>CM060949.1:106346448-106503342 GCA_030765055.1 Mantis religiosa
TGTGGGATGAACCCATATTGGTTGTTGTTGAACAGGTCATTAGAATGTATATGGAATAAAATTCTGTCTATCATAAGTCTTTCTAGCAGTTTTCCCCCGATGTTAAGCAGGCTGATAGGTCTAAATTTGGAGACATCGTTGCAGTTTTCTTTTCCGGGTTTAGTAATTGGAATAATAATGGAGTGTTTCCATTTCTGTGGGAACTTTCCTTTTCTGAGACATATATTGTACAGTGCAGTGAAATACTTTGGGAAGATATTAAATGCTCTGAGAATTATGTCACTAGTTAATCCGTCCATCCCTGGGGTTTTCTTCGAGTTAAATTTTTTCAAACTTGAGATTATCTCTTCACTCGTAAATTCTTTGTCGTCATCTGTTGGCATTGGCTTTTGAATTTCTATCCTTATTCTTCTGTGGGTTTCATTGTCGTCCTCCTGATTGTCTTCGGGGGTGAAATGAGCAAGCATGTATTCCAGAGTGCTACAAGTTTCTTCCGTGTATGTGTTATCGTTGCGTTTGAGTGTAGTTAATATTGGAGTGGTTCTAACTTTTCCTGATGCTAGTTTGTATATGATGTCCCAAGGATTCGCCTCATTTTGTGCTGAGCACAAGGTTTTCCATGACTTTACTTTTTCTTGTTGTAATTTATCTTCATATTCTCTTTTCCCTTTTAAATAAGCTGTTTTTCTCTCCCTTCTTAGATGTTCACTATTGGTAGTCCTTTGGTATCTTCTTCGTAAAGCATTTGTTCTTTTCCTTAGTACTGTCAGCTCGTCTGTCCACCAAGGTACCGGTTTCTGGTCTGTCTGTCTCCTTGCTTTTGACACCTTGAACGCTGAATGGCATGCTGATGTAATTCCTGAAAAACTGAGGTCCACTATTTCATTTACATTTTCGAAATTTTGCAACTTCTCACACATGTCTTGCTCCAGTTTGTCCAAATTTTTATTGTTGTTGCTTTCACATTTTAAATTAATGGCCATGTTATTTATCAACTCGTTATCGAATGCCTGAAAATTGTCACTGTTAATTATATACCTCGGTCCCATATAGCCTGTAGTGCTTGAGAACTCTTGTTTACCGGGGTTAATATTAAACATTAAAATTTTGTGATCAGAGCAACTCTCTTGTGTGCCACACTCCCAATCTGTGATGTGCCGTAGCATTAGGGTGTCTGATATCGTTAGGTCAACATGGCTGCTGCCTCTTGTCGATTCAAAAGTAGGTTCTGAAAGCTCATTTATTATATAAAGATCGGATGTGGTAATATATTCTTCTAGAGACAATCCCCGTTTATTGGTTAGGACGTCGTGCCATGTTTTACTTCTAGCGTTGCTGTCAACTGCTAATATTAATCCTGTGCCTTTCGAATGGTTCACAATCTGTTCTATTTCCCTTACTTTACCTTCAATTTCCTGTGTTATGTCAAAATAAGCACTTATTCCGTAAATTTTGAAATCCCCATAACTTATTTCTACCATGACACAGTCTTCATGTGAAAGTTGTTTAATTAGAAGTACATCAATTTCTTTGTTATTTACAATGATGATTGCTCGTTTCCTCCCCTGTCCACATGCGTAAGTCCTGAAAGATTTAGGTATGCCAGCAAGGTGATTGTGTACAATGTAGGGTTCTTGGACAAAAGCTATATCTATACGTTGTTCACTTAATATGTGAATTAAGTTATTTGTTGCAGCCCTTTTATGTTGTATATTAACCTGTATACAACGTAATGGTCTTAACTGTCTATTCCTTTGATTTCCCATATTAGTAATCTATTTTTTCTACGTACCTCTTAAGCATAGCATTATAGCAACCACAACTTCTATCGAGAGAGGAATGATTCACATCGACTAGTGCCGCTTTGTTGTACTTATTGTAATTGATACAATTAATACAACGGTAGTTTGCCACGGCCGCTTCACATTGTTTCAGCTCATGACTTTGTGCGCAAAGGGGACACACCACATTTCCACTACATTCTTTTGCTGTATGGTTATATTTACTGCATTTGTAGCAGCGGGTAACTGACAAATAATCCTCACTCCTGCAAATGCTCCACCCTAATTTGATTTTCTTTCCTGCTAGGCGTTTCCTGGTTTCTGCATTGACTTCTATGACTAAGTTCTTATGCTTCTTCTTATCTAGAAAAGCAAACTTCGCTGTGATGTTGTTCCCATTTAGCGCCAAATCATTGTTCTGCGATATTATGGCTGCTACAGCATTATCAGTATTTATTTCTTTTGGAACATTAAAAATGATCAACTTCGGATTTCTCAATTTGGGTGTATAACTTTCTAATTCCTCCCCACATACCTCTTTTATTTTATTAGAAATGGTATCTATGTCTGCCTTGTTTTCGGATTCTACCAATAGCTGATTATCCCTTTGAGTTTTCAGTGCATTGATTCCTACCCTCAACTCAGTCGGGTTTAACTTTGTCTTTAGTAAGGTCTTTGTATACTCTGCCGATTGATTATTTTTGGATTTAATGAACAGCTTGTATCGCTTGTTATGATTAGACGTATCCCTCAGAACATCTGCATAAAGCTTCTTCGGAATAATAATAATAATAATAATAATAATAATAATAATAATAATAATAATAATAATAATAATAATAATAATAATAATAATAATAATAATAATAATAATAATAATAATAATAATAATAATAATAATAATAATAATAATAATAATAATAATAATAATAATAATAATAATAATAATAATAATAATAATAATAATAATAATAATAATAATAATAATAATAATAATAATAATAATAATAATAATAATAATAATAATAATAATAATAATAATAATAATAATAATAATAATATTAATAATAATAATAATAATAATAATAATAATAATAATAATAATAATAATAATAATAATAATAATAATAATAATAATAATAATAATAATAATAATAATAATAATAATAATAATAATAATAATAATAATAATAATAATAATAATAATAATAATAATAATAATAATAATAATAATAATAATAATAATAATAATAATAATAATAATAATAATATTAATAATAATAATAATAATAATAATAATAATAATAATAATAATAATAATAATAATAATAATAATAATAATAATAATAATAATAATAATAATAATAATAATAATAATAATAATAATAATAATAATAATAATAATAATAATAATAATAATAATAATAATAATAATAATAATAATAATAATAATAATAATAATAATAATAATAATAATAATAATAATAATAATAATAATAATAATAATAATAATAATAATAATAATAATAATAATAATAATAATAATAATAATAATAATAATAATAATAATAATAATAATAATAATAATAATAATAATAATAATAATAATAATAATAATAATAATAATAATAATAATAATAATAATAATAATAATAATAATAATAATAATAATAATAATAATAATAATAATAATAATAATAATAATAATAATAATAATAATAATAATAATAATAATAATAATAATAATAATAATAATAATAATAATAATAATAATAATAATAATAATAATAATAATAATAATAATAATAATAATAATAATAATAATAATAATAATAATAATAATAATAATAATAATAATAATAATAATAATAATAATAATAATAATAATAATAATAATAATAATAATAATAATAATAATAATAATAATAATAATAATAATAATAATAATAATAATAATAATAATAATAATAATAATAATAATAATAATAATAATAATAATAATAATAATAATAATAATAATAATAATAATAATAATAATAATAATAATAATAATAATAATAATAATAATAATAATAATAATAATAATAATAATAATAATAATAATAATAATAATAATAATAATAATAATAATAATAATAATAATAATAATAATAATAATAATAATAATAATAATAATAATAATAATAATAATAATAATAATAATAATAATAATAATAATAATAATAATAATAATAATAATAATAATAATAATAATAATAATAATAATAATAATAATAATAATAATAATAATAATAATAATAATAATAATAATAATAATAATAATAATAATAATAATAATAATAATAATAATAATAATAATAATAATAATAATAATAATAATAATAATAATAATAATAATAATAATAATAATAATAATAATAATAATAATAATAATAATAATAATAATAATAATAATAATAATAATAATAATAATAATAATAATAATAATAATAATAATAATAATAATAATAATAATAATAATAATAATAATAATAATAATAATAATAATAATAATAATAATAATAATAATAATAATAATAATAATAATAATAATAATAATAATAATAATAATAATAATAATAATAATAATAATAATAATAATAATAATAATAATAATAATAATAATAATAATAATAATAATAATAATAATAATAATAATAATAATAATAATAATAATAATAATAATAATAATAATAATAATAATAATAATAATAATAATAATAATAATAATAATAATAATAATAATAATAATAATAATAATAATAATAATAATAATAATAATAATAATAATAATAATAATAATAATAATAATAATAATAATAATAATAATAATAATAATAATAATAATAATAATAATAATAATAATAATAATAATAATAATAATAATAATAATAATAATAATAATAATAATAATAATAATAATAATAATAATAATAATAATAATAATAATAATAATAATAATAATAATAATAATAATAATAATAATAATAATAATAATAATAATAATAATAATAATAATAATAATAATAATAATAATAATAATAATATGGCGTCAGACAGTGAGAATGTGATTGAGAACGCTCTGAACAGTTTGATTAGTGTGCAGGAAGAGTGCATCAGAATGAGAAGTGACTTGAAGCAGAGGATTCTAGACGCAGTGAGTACCATTAGAGTAGAAGCTGCAAACCTGAGATCTGTTATAAATGAAAAAAACAAAGTGATTACTGAGTTAGAAAGTAAGGCTGTGGCAACGAACCCCATGATGCATGTCAGACCGGGGTTTGCTACGTTGCAGGGGGTTGCGACATCTGTTGGTTCAACGTCGCACTACCTCCCCGCCTGCTCGTTACCTCCCTCTGCAGGCGGGCCGAAGAAGCTTTATGCAGATGTTCTGAGGGATACTTTTGAAAAGTATAATCATCTCTTATTTTGTTAAGGGTGGTAGCATCACTTATACTTTTTTATATTTCAAACTTTTAAGTTTTGTATATAAAATCTTTATTAAAATCATTAATTAAAGTAGTGCTAGCAATGCGTTTATGTTCCCTATTAAATTCCTCTTTATTTGGGGATTAATCTGAAAATTAAACTATCAAAAAGCAAATTTACGTAAAAAGGGGAACTGTTATTTTTATGTAATTATCAGTATGAGTTGATATCCTGTAAATACAAAAGCGTATATAATTGTTATTTTTATTATCTTTATATGCAGAAAAGGAAGGTAACCATTTTTCTTCAATTCATAACGTGACATTTATAGCTTTATTTAGCAAATTTAAAAGAGTTACAGCATCCTTTATGTGTTTATCAGCAACAGCAGCACAACTGTCATTACGTATGTATTATGGCTCGCATCCAGTCACTTGAAACCGAAGCTCGTTCGTGAATAGCACCTTGGACCTCTGTCGAACGCTCTAGTTTTTATGTTGCTGAGTCATTCTAATCTTTCCACTTTTTTGTTTGCGTGATATAGGCTTTTTGTCCGCTATGCACCCATTTGAACTTTGTCCAGGAGGGCAGCGTTGCATGGTTAGACAGATATTGGAGCTTTTCACATATAATTAACTTCCCCTCGAATTTCAGGTGTTCTACGAGTTCTCTTATGTTTAGTCTGTGCACATATGAACTGATCTTCCTTATGTATTCTACTCAGGATCATCCAGATCGAGAAATCTTGCATTGGGACCAGTTTGTTTGCACCGCTGCAATGTAAACACCGCTGTAGATTGTGCTACGCCAACATTTCTTGCTATTATCCTACTGGAATAACCTTCTAGATGCAGAGCTACAATAACAGAACGTTTTCCAATTCCAATTTCCTTCTTTCGTCCCATTAGAGGGTAATATGTTGTGAACTTAATCAGATTACAAACACATTACTAGATGCGGACAATGTACTGCAAACAAATGCGAACTGCTTGTTACATAGGCTGCAGAAGGAGTGAGGCATATTGAAATGGAAATGTCATGAGCAAGGGCACACCAATGTAGTCGTGGGAACTCAGCAGTACTCCTCAATGCGGTAAACCAGTATAATACACAACAGAAGCACGTAGGATTTCTAATTTATATATATTTTATTAACAGAAAGGGGATATAATGGGATATTGAAAACGAAATCCCTGTTTTATCCACAAATCCATAGTAGTGATCGGTGATTCTTTTGTGGCAGATAACAAGTGTCTGTCAGTCCAGCTTAGTTCTGCAACACAGTATGGCCGGCGTTTGCCTAGGTTCCATCCAACCACGCCATTTGATGCAAATTCTTATTTATCATTGTTCTTAGAAAACAAATCCCTATCTGATCTTTCGAGAGTTAGTTTTCTGTTAGGTTAAATTAATTGGGAGTCGATTAATGACACTAAACAACACTTACTTTTAAATTTTCCCGGAACAAGTTTCAGAGGCCTTCCCTCTATCTTCAGCCGGACATCGACTGGTTCTCATTGGTGTAGCTGGCAATATTTTGTCATCGGTCTCCTCTGGTGGCGGTTCGAGGAACTTGCTGAACAAATCTTTCTGGGGGATGTCGAAATTGAATACTTTGTTCCTATTTTTTGAAATAAAGATTTGTTCCCATGTGGACATTTGCGAAACATTAGCTGCCTACTTTGAATCTACGTTCACACCTAATCCGGCATCTGATCCTGCCTTCACTGCACATGTTCAGGTTCACCTGAGTACGTCCCGGCCTACGGCTTTCTTGCCCGTTAGGTGGGTTTCATCTATTGAGGTATGATCTTTCATTGGATTTCTGCCCAATAAGAAGGCCACTGCAAACGACCTTATTTCACCAGTTGTCTTGAAACACTTCACAAAGATGACTATCGTGTTTCTGGCCTCTATATACAATGCAATTTTTCGCATTGGATATTTTCTTAAAGCCTGGAAATTTGCTGAGATCATTACATTGCAAAAGCCTAACAAACCTCCTAGTTCCCTACAGAGCTATCGACCAATTATTCTTTTATCAACTCTGTCCAAACTTCTGGAAACGCTCATTCAAAAAGACTCCCTCGGTTTGTTTCTGAAACCTCAGTTATACCTTCCCAACAGTTTGGATTCTGACAGCATCATTCTAGTACTCACCAGCTTTTGAGACTTACTGAACATATTACCCATAGCTTTGACGCCAAAGAGCATACTGTGGCAGCATTCCTAGATTTCACTCAGGCATTCGATAGAGTATGGCATGACGGCCTCCATTATAAACTACATGACCTAGGTCTTCCGCTCTACTGACTTAGCTTCATTACTAGTTATCTTCAGCAACGCCAAGTTCTTGTGCATCTTGATTCAACGCATTCCTCACCACGTACTATTTTAGCCAAGGTAGCGTCCTTGCACCTCTTCTTTACGGTCTATATACCGCTGTCATGCCAGAACTTCCTGCAACAAGTACCGCACTGTTTGCTGACGATAGTCATCTTTACCTCGCACTTCTCTATTGAAACTGCCGTTGCAACCCTACAAACTTCCCTAGACATTTTCCTACACTGGTTATCTCGCTAGCGTATCGCACTTAATCCAAACAAATGTCTTCTTAGTCTTTTCACCTTGCGCAGGCCTGCAGCTCTGGCAAATATACGACTCTATAACACTGAAGTCCCGTGGTTACCTTCAGATTGTGCAGTCAAATATCTTGACCTCCATCTTGATCGTCAGCTGACATGGAGTACACATATCAAAAGCAAACAAAATCAATCCTATTCTCGTCTTCACAAGTTGTATCCCATCCTCAACCGCAAATCCTCTTTACGTGTTGAATGTACCCTGCTACTATAGAAGTGTATTCTACGACCGCTTCTTCCATATGACAGTCCTGTATGGGGATGTGCTTCATCTACTCATATTCACCAACTCCAGGTGTTTCAAAACAAGATATTACGATTGTCTGTGAACGTCCCGTGGTGCATCCGGAATGCACAGCTGCAAAGAGAATTGGACATAGTCAGCATTAATGAGTACATTTCTACAATGACAAGTAGATTCTTTGCTGACTTTCCTTATGTATCTGTTGCTTTATTCTTCCAACTGGGACGTCGCCTTCATGCTGCACCAAGACTGAAGGCACGTTTGCCCCAGGACATTTTATTTCTATAATCTTTATTTTTTGTCACGAAGAAGTTATTTGATTTATAATCACACTAATCACACCAGTTTGCTTGAGGACTCAAATATGAGTATCCTCTTTCCCTGTATACTCTAATTGTATTATGTATATAGCTCCACAATTTGTATAGCACCAACTGTGCTAAGTAATTGAAATAAAAATAAAAAAAAAAAACATCTGGACGGGAGGAGAGGCAGAGGTATTGGGACAGAAAGCGGTTAAGTTGTTCATTGGCTTAGCGAAGTTAATGGGCGTTGTCTTTTATTTGCATGCGTACGATTAACCCCTCGTTTAAGTACAGTGCTCTAAGTAGTTTTATGATCACTGCCCTGCGCGAGCTAATTTCATAAGGATAAAAGTATGCAAATGTTTCGATTCTTATAAACGTAATAGTCCCACAATTTATCTTTGCGCTTTATATACCACAAAGATGTTTTCTGGCCTTGTGAGTCCTGAAAGGAATATTTACAACAGATATATACATAATATAATGCTGTATACAGATTAGACAGAAGACAGCTGAAATATACACACATTTAACTCATTATGTTAAATTAAGCTGCATTTTATTTAACAATTACTAACGGACATTGCCATTAGGCAATATTTTTGAATTACTATATCAGGCTGCTCTCTCGCAGCGAGGTCTGTATAGAGTTGAATGCTGATTAAGATGTTATTGCTTATAGTGTGGAGTTGCTTCTGATATTTAACATTGTATTTCCTGTACATCTCGCGTACCTCACACGCCCAAGAACACTTACATATATGCAATTTAAAATCAGTAAGTTTTTCATCATGGAGCAGGCCAGTGCTTCAGCCGAAAAGAAACACATTCGAGGCAAACCTTTAAAAAGTGGCAAGAGGCGAATGATCGCGCATTTTTTCGCGGCGCTTAATGAAAGAAACCCGGAATCGTCTATAAAAGAAGCACTGAGAAAGTAACTGATGATTTCCTTGGTATTTCTGCAAGTAGTGTTAGAATGGAACAGCAAGCATCCGGGACACTAAGAACACCGGGAAATCGTGTAAATGCAAACAACGCGTGGAGAAATACGACGATTTTACGAAAAGTGCTCTACGTAGTAAGGTTCATGATTATTCTTTCAGAAATGACTCTAGATAAGGATTTTCATGCGTTAATTTCTGACACAGACTTGCCTAACTTTTCATGAAGTACTCTACATCGGTTGTTGATAGATATTGGATTACAATTTCAAAACCGAGGGCGGAAATCAGTTATAGTGGACAGAGAAGATATTGTGATGCGAATTCTGCGCCAAATCAAAAGTTTTTGTAGGAATCCGATCAAAGGTAACCAGTGGTGGCTCATGGAATCAAAATGTGGGTATTCACAGGAACTACACTTAAAATGCACACTAGCACTATCTGCTACTGCTACCACTACTACTACTAGTGAGTGCTAGCTCAAACGCCCCACAAAATGTTATACAATCTATTAGCGTATAAAGAATGTATCTATTCCTATCAACTTGCCATTGTGTCGCTTTACTGACAGGTTGTAAGCGCTGTCCAGCTGAGCACTAATATTCACAGGACCAAACAGGGCTAACTGAAATAAGACACGGAAAGAAAAAAAAACGCATTTCTAATACTGCAACCGCATAGCCATTTACAGGTTGTGTACACGTTGTTGTTAATTTACGCCTGTAGTCCCGCTTCTGATTTTTGTAACACGCTCAACTGTCCAATCAGGTTGCGGACGTCCTACTCTAGTCCTAGTCCTCGTAAGTCAGTTTATCTGCCTCACTTCTTAAAATGGAATCCACCGAGTTCATGGCTACCATTTGAGAGAAGTTCAACAGTCGGAAAGATTCGAAAACCCTATGGTCGATAGCTGCACACAACAAACAATAACTGTCTTGCGCTAAAACACTAGTTGTACTTGATGTACTAGGAAACTCGCAATTGCCTCACTTGCTGATCACCTGCAAATTTCAAGTTTATTACAATGTTTAAAACAAAACATCTGTTTAGAAACTGGATCATAACACTCCATATTCAAAGCAAGAGTAACTGATAGCGCCAGGAATTGTAAACGATATCTGTGTTTGGAGATAGTTGCAGTTAAACTGAACAGATAGTAGCACTTCCCAGAGATGACCAAGAACTCTGGCGTTGCCAATGTGAATTAACGTGCACATCGTAATTATGCTATGATCTGGACGTACCCAACCAATGCCTGTCTGTAGCATTTGTCGTGTACGCATGCGCAGAGCTTTAAACGTTACATGAAGTGCTAGCACAAGGGACGTCTGCTAGCTGCAACGTTGCCACATACTCATGCTGTCGTCGTCTACTTACTACACATTCTAAAGGACTGAGCGCGGTAAATACAAATAACGAATGAAAAGACGAAAAGGGCTTCTACAAGACAAATATTGGGGGTTCACGTACTCTTGTGCTCCGATACAGCAGCCGCCATTGTATTGTAATAATGTGGTGACAACTGACCTGAGGAATAGGTGATTAGCAAAGTCGGCCCTCGTAGCCATGGTGGTTATACTCTGTCTCACGTTACTTAAATCCTTCTGTAAACAACAAGGCGGAGCTGACTCAACTCGCCACGTGTTAGAAGCTACATGCACTTACATAAGTTTTGCAACAGTAGAAGTATATATACCAGCGCTAACTTCTAGACAACAAACAGAATTGAGTTACACTATAATTTATTAAATCTATGAGTTGGAATATTAGTAGAATCATGCAGTAACATAATGGTTACCTTTAATCGGATTTCTTCAAAAACTTTTGATTTGCCGCAGATATTTACGTCTCCACATCACAATATCCTCTCTGTCAACTATAACTGATTTCCGCCCTCGCTTTTAAAATTTCAATCCAATATCTATCAACAGCCGATGGAGAGCACTTCGTGAAAAATTTGGCAAGTCTTTGTCAAAATGTACCGCATGCAAAACCTTATCTAGAGTCAGCGGTTCATTTCTGAAAAAATAATAATGAGCTTTACTGCGTATAGCAATTTTTGTAAAATCGTCGTGTTTCTCCGCGCGCTGTTTGCATTTACGCGACTTTTCCGATGTTCTTAGAGTTCCGGATGCTTGCTGTTTCATTCTAACACTATGTACACTACTTGCGGAAACATCAAGGAGATCATCAGCTTCTTTCTCAATGTTTTTTATAGACGATTCAGGGTTTCTTTCTTTAAGCACCGCGAAACAATGCGCGATTATTCGCCTCTCGCCACTTTTTAAACATTTGCCTCGATTGTGTTTCATTTCGGTTGAAGCTCCGACCTGCTACATAATGAAAAGCTTACTGATTTTAAATTGCATATACGTAAGTGTTCTTGGGCTTGTGAGGTACGTGAGAAGTACAGAAAGTACAGTGTTAAATATCAGAAGTAGCTCCACACCATAAACAATATCTTAATCAGCATTCAACTCGATACAGACCTCGTTGCGAGTGAGCTGCCTGGTATAATAATTTAAAATATTATATAATCGCAGTGTCCTTTAGTAATTGTTAAATAAATGCAGCTTAATTTAACATAATAAGTTAAAGGTGTGTATAATTTTACCTGTCTTCTGTCTAATCTGTATATAGAATTCCATTATGTATACATCTGCTGTAAATATTCTTTTCAGGACTTACGAGCCCAGAACACATCTAGTGGTATGTGAAGCACGAAGATAAAATGTGGGGCTCTTACGTTTATAAAAATCGAAAAATTTGCATACTTTTCTCTCTACGAAATTAGCTCGCGGAGAGCAGTGATCATAAAACTAGTTACAGTACTGTACTTAAAGGAGAGGTTTATCGTACGCATGCAAATAAAAGACAACGCCCATTAACTTCGCTAAGCCAATGAACAACTTAACCGCTTTCTGTCCCAATATCTCTGACTCTCTTCCCACCCAGATGTTTAGAGCAGGATTAAACTAGGATGAGACATATTATAGTGTGTATATTGTCACCCAGGCACGACCAACTGACGGCTGAGTGAGGGCCGGGAAGCAGTCGGCCACGCCTACCCATTTATGTTGTAGCGCCAACTGAAGGGATCGCAGGCCACTGTGCCGTCTCTTTCCCCTCCCCCTGAGTTCTGGAACATCCAGGATGTTTAATCTAACCCGGAACCTTCTAAATTGGCCAGTTGGTCCAATATAAGCGACGCGTCGGGCTGGAGGAGAGTTCAGTTCTTGGCGAGCAGCCGTGAGGAGCGCCGTGTGAGTGGACGGACTGGAAGACGGTGTACGTGTATCAGAGGAGTTGTACGTAACTGTGAGCGTGCAATGGGCATGTGACAGACGAACTGGTGAATTGTAATTGTGTGCGCTAAGTAATTCTATGTAATTGGCAAGTGTTTCAACTGTAATTCGGTGGAAATAAAGAACATTTTGAGTGTGTACAATTCGACTTTTAATTTCACGAACCTACAAAGTCACAATATCTATAGCACCCACCGCGTAGAGTGTAGGGGGTTCGAGAACCCCCTTGGGTATGGGTGTTTAAGTGTATAGTGTATAAAAACGGAAAACAAACAGTAATACAAACGGAAGCAATAAAAATCGATAAATGTATATAAATTGTGTATATATATAATTAAAAAAACCAACAATGTAACCCGTGTGGCAACATTTGTTTACATTTCCATATCAAGGACCTTCTCCTCTTTCCTTCCACGTACCTTGCCTATCACCTGTCATTTATATCCTTTTAAAAATCAGACTATAGAACATACGATCTGTTTTATATAGGGCGATGCAGCTAAATCCCATCGTCATAAACTACAGATCCTTCAGAATAGATAGCTCTACACTGCAACAGCTGCTGAATAGTATATTCCAAACGCAAACACCCACTCTGACTTATCCTTTCCTAACTTGACAAACTACATCCTTGACCTTTCCCAAAGGTTCTACGCCAGTCTTCCAGATAGTTTTGTTTTAAGCAACTTATCCGCGGCTTCGGGGAATATAATATTGACCCTGCTAACTGTAACCAACATCCCAGAGTTGTACTAGCTACATAATACTTACCATCTCATCATTGCTTACCAAAAAATCTCAATTCTTCCTCTGTATCTCCAATGTCTCTCTCTACATATATTCTTATAAGGAAAAGAAATATACTAATACACAAAATAAAACCCACTGTCTAAACCACCGTCTGTTTTTCATAAAAACCTCTCTATGCCAGTTAGGGACAATGTCCCGGAATGGCTATAACTCGAAGGCCCCTCCTTTTAAGAACAGGGTGTACTTTCAACAACGTTACGATCTGCTGAGCTAGACAGCTAAAGCAAGTATGAAAAATTGATAAACATTTGGGAGCAAAATTTTTTATAGTTTAGTTTCGGGCTACGCTGCAATTGCTTCGTGTTGCCAACGAGCATCAGTTTTAAATGTATGGTTTTCCGTTTGCAAAATCAAATACAACAGAACACTCAGAACACTTTAGGTTGGTATACTTGAAGAACCTTGACAACAGACAATCGAATTTTAACAGGAAGGTTTATTTATGTTTATGTAAAGGGCATTTGAAAGTGTTGTTAGTGGGTGAAGTCAGTTATCAAGATTTATATTTCCAAGTGAAATGTAGGAAGCGGAATTACGTTTCGATTAACGAACCCTGCATTATTTATTTTTTGAATATATTCAATATCTGCACCTGACCAATGTTTGATTATGGGAGAAAATATAAGATATGCTGCTGTGCATGTATACGTAGATGAAAACATTAGGGAAATACCATTAAACAACTTAACCACATCAGAAGATGTGTGCATTGAGGTTTCAAAGCAATTAGGCATTGGACCCGTTGCCTGTCATTTATTTTCACTTAGACTACATGGATCAAAATTTTGGTTAAACCCAGGTTGCAGGTTAATAGACCTAAAATCAAATACTGAATACAATTTTCGCCTTCGATTTAAGATTCCAACCCTTAGTAAATTGAGAAAATTAGATATTAAAGCCTATGATTATTACTTTCACCAGGCGAGATATGATGTAATGAATAATGAAATCCCAGACATAAGTTATGAAAAATACAAATGGGAACTGGTTGGTTTAGGAGTTGCAGATATGTACAGAGTGATGCTAGAGAAAGGGGTTGAACGAGATATAGTTGAAAGTGAATATAAGAAGTACATTCCCAAAGAAGTTATTAAGCACCATTTTTTCTTTATCAAGAAACCAATCCATGATAGTCTTGGGAAAATCAAAAAGAGTACACAGCATGATGCATGGTATGTAAAAGGAGAATACTTAAAACAGTTTGAAGAAATGGCTCCAAATTACCTGAGTGAAGAGTTTAAAGCATTAACAGATGAATATGGTAGTGTACAAAGCATACTTATAAAGGTCAATCCATTCCATGAAGAGCAACCAGGCATCAGATTCCGATATGATGGAAAAAGAGAGGTGAATGATTAGCATAATTTTACAGTATTAGCATACTTTAATTTAAGTAAATGAATTTTCTTCAGTAATTGTGCCAGCTGTAGAACAATTTTTCACTATTCACCAATATCAGTACAGAATTACAGAAATTTTGTTACCTTAAGTTGCATCAGTTAGCTTAACACATAATGTTTTGGACAATTTCTTTATCCTTTATATTTACTATGCCTTCAACAGTTTTATTTGAGAGAAAGGCACCAATTTTGCTTAAATTCTCTTCCTAGAAATTTAGCTGAGAGAATTGTAATAAAACAACACCTTTGAACCAAGTTTCCTTCATACTCTATTTTGGAAAGATTTAGTGCTGTAAAAAGATAGATGCTGTTATCATGTTATCAACAGTGAAAATCACAAATTAGTATTCTGGTGGAAAAAAATTAAGAGATTTCACTTCTCTTGATTGATCTATTTTTTGCAGAGGAATTTGGACAAATAAATAGTGCATTTCTATTGAATTACATGACTGACAGTGTGTTGCCCCCATGGCATTGCTATGTGAATCCTTTTGAGAAGTAGGGAGGGCCAGCCTGCAGTTTTTTTCATAGTTTATGCCAAAATGCAGAACATTCTAAGATTATGTTTCACTATAAGAGGTAGGCAAAAGGCCGGTGCCTAACTGTATCCTGTTTAGTACTCTTAAGTTATCATTATAAGAGGTGATAATAAATGTTTACATTTGCATTTACACAAGCGCAGCACCTTGTTAACTGTTGAAGATGTCACCAATTTCTGCAGCCAAAATATTGGAAATTCATGCTGAAAATCATTTTCTAATTATGATTATTATTATTATTATTATTATCATCATTATCATTATCATTATCATTATCATTATTATTATTATTTTTTTTTTTTTTGTAATTTACATCCTCCAACGTTAAGTCACATCGGACAATGAATGGAATGGGTGAAATGATGCTCAAATGAGCCCGGGGTCCAAGGAGCTTATAGTTACCCGACATTCGTATTTCAGGATAAGGGAAAACCTCGGAAAAAGCCTTTTCCAGGTAACCCACTCTGACCGAGATTCGAACTCGGGACCTCTTGAACATGAGGCAGACATGCTACCACATGCTACCAAGGTGGGCTTCTAATTTGTTGACTGTACAGTGATTTGTTGAACAGATAAAGTTTATTTTTAGCTGTATTATAATAACACTACCTAAATTTATGTTTGGAGAGTCTGCAACTCAGTCACTTATCCTGGTATCAAAAACACTTAATGTTTCCATAGATGGATTTATGGTATCAGGAGTTGCACTTTCCTGGATAAACACTGTCATGTGCATAGGGTCAGTCCTTAAAGAAAGGAGTTAGTAAGTGTACTTTTCTTTTGTTTGTATCATTGCCTGAAACTACATAGCTGGAATTGGATTTGGAAAACAAGTGATATCTTATAACTCTTTGAATAGTAAGACTTTAGCATATTTTGGTTGCAGAAATTGATGACATCTAAAATTCATGCTTCCATATTATGTGGAGTGTAGGGAATTAATTTCTATTTAAAAGTAACCTCCTCCATCCCTGCTTCTAGTTGTGGAAGTAAATTGTTGACATACCTGTTAGAGTTTTGGTTTTGTAAAAGAAAATGGACCCAAATAATTCTTGTTGCATGATAGCTCACTGGACATTTTATATTGTATCATGCAGTGGTTCCTGATGTAGTTGGTATGGATTCTGATTACTACAGTATCTTTGCTATCTGTATTCACATGTTTGATATATGTAGCAATGTGTCATCGGGATCAACAAAACCATAATATACAGACTGCAGAATTAATTGCAATAAGGAAGTTTTGCAACATTAACCACATCTATCAGTCTTTGCATTCTTTTTTTTATATCACTTTGTTTTAGTTTCCAAGCAGCTGTATCTGCAGATCAAAATGAAGTGCAGGTTTGAAGGCCTAAGCAAGTCAGCAATTTTTTTGGACTTGGTTCCACAATAGCCTTTCTTCTAGTCAAACTGTTCTTCAGGTATTACTGTTGGCTGACTTTGTTTCTTTTCATTTAACTTGAATCCAATGTGTTTGTTGTTTTAATAATCTGTAAATTGTGGACTTGTTTGGTGAAGTGAATCCAGGGAATGACAATCTATATGTGAAACCATTTATATAGAATTAAACACAATAACACACCCTGTTCTTCACCATGATAACTTCACACAGTAAACTTAATCCACAAACAGCTGTATACAAGGTGTTAATGAACTACACCGAAATAATTTCAGCAGTTGTAGATGTCACTAATATAAGCAAGTTGAGTTAGACTGTGTATGGCTAAACATAACACATTTAATTGTGTTAAACCTAACAGACATTAGATGCTGAGTATAGAAATATTGATTCTTAGTAGCTTGTTATTGGCATTCTTAAGATTTAATGCCTCAAAGATCTCTCAAATCTCGAAGTAATCACCTGCCAGTGCAATTTGAATAGCAATTAACTTCTTCTTGCATCATGTAGCCTACTCTAGTGGTGTTTCTGTATCTGTACTGGTGGCTCAATCCATAACACCAAAATCTGGTATTCCGAAGGTCAGTGGTGCAGTTCCTGTCATGTAGTTAATTTTTTGCTTAGTGTTTTTGATGTGTAAATACTAATAGGAAGAAATGGTGTCATTTCTAACTAAGAATGTGATTGGACAGTGCAATAACACAACTACACTTTTACTGGGGTCACCTCAAGTCTTTGGTGTATGAAACACCTTTTACCTCAGAAGGGGACCTAACTGCCTAAATAATATTCGACGCACACAAGGAATTTCGGACAGAGTACGACAGTCCTTAGTTCACTGCTGTCTACTTTGCATTGAAAATGCAGGTTGTCATTTTGAGCAGTTCTGTAAACCTGACATAAAGAGTTGCATATAAGCTGAGGCTTTATCTTCGTAAAGAGTTGCATTTACTTTTTATTCATGGAAGTTTGTTCACCCTTTAAACCACCTCCCATTTAGCATGTGACATACAGCATCTAAAAGTATTAAGCAAGATTCAACCTTTGTTAGAAAGAATTGTAATTAATTGCACTGACAAGGTGAAATTACACCATCAAATTCATAGATTTATACAACAATTAAAAGGTTAGACAAAATATTGAAAAACACACACACAAAAAAAAAGACATAAGGATGAAAGAGACTCGAAATCGTTAACTTTTGACTCCAAAGCAAATGTCAACCATTGCCCCAGAGGGAGTGCTCTGACAGGTCTCTTCATTTTCTTGTTGTGCACTCAAATGTTATCAGTGGCATACTGGTACTTCAGAAACTTATGTCTGTAACTTTCACATTTGAACCAAAAGGTCATAAGTCTCCTATCTCAAATTACTTGTTTAGGATATCTCCATTTGCTCTGAAAATATTTTGGTGTAGTTCATTAACATCCTGTTTAGCATTGTTTCTCAAACTCTTCTGCCTCAAGGGCCCCCTTATCATCTAACAACTTGTTCGCAGATCCCCATAGTTTGGCAACTCAATTTATATGAACGAGTCCACTTTTGGTTGAATTTAAATAATTAATGTGTGTATAATTTAAGATATTTTCCTGTATATATAGTTTTAAATTTAATTAATAATACATTAAAAAAAATTAAACTAAATAAACTAAACTTGTGTATAAAATGTATTTTAAATAAGAAATATATTTTTTAAAATTGTATTTATTAAAATTATTTTGTTTTTCACTTTGAAGTAAATTTCATTTGTTACTTAACTTTAGCCTTACATCAGTAAAAATTTGAAATACCACACTCTTTGGAGTACCCAAGGATTAATAACATTAGGCACCTCATGTTATAAAAATAATTTCTTTTCCATGCAAAGAAACCATTTTTATACATATGTTTGCTCGCACAGATAGGTGGTTGGAAAGGGCACAATATACTTAAGTGCTTTGGTAGCAAGTTCATTAAATTCACTCTGCACCAGAAACCAACATTTTGCAAGTTCATTTTCCTGGTATACAACCTTCCATTCTTTGCTGTTAAATAACTCTATTAATTGGTCCTGTTCTTTATCAGAAAGGCTATCAGTGCTGCCTATATCATTTTTTGGAAAGGATACTTTATCCACTCATTCTGATCATCTGCCGGTGCTGGAAAGTACTTTCTCAAAGTTTTTGATAGGCCTTTCAGGTGTTCTATTATGGTTTCTTCAATATTTTTAGGCAAAGTTTCTTCTGATGAAGTCAGAAAGGAGTCTTAAGGATTTCTCTTCTACACAATCTTTCCAAACTTGAAGTTTTCCTATCATTGCTTCAATTTTCTCATGAAACGTGAAAACATCTGGTTTTGGTCCTTGCAATTTTCAGTTTAGTTCATTTAAGTGAAGAGAAGAGGCTAGCTAGATATGCCACTTTGCACAACCATTCAAAGTCACAGAGTCGTTCGCAGAGGGGAAACTTTTCATGCTTGCTGTCTTCGAAAAATAGCCTCACTTCGTCACATAATTAAAAAAATTGTGAAAGAAAATTTCCATAAGAAAGCCAGCGAACGTCTATGTGCAAGAACAGTTGTTTATGTTCGCTTCCCATTTCTTCACATAGTTTCTTGAATATCCGTGAGTTAAGAGGACAGGCTTTAATATAGTTAACAATTTTAACCAACTCTTTTAGTGTTCCCTTCAAATCTGGTGGAGTTTGTTTTTTACAACCAATGCTTCTCTATGTATCGAGCAGTGAGTCCACTTAATCTCAGGTTTGACAGCTTGAAATTGAACTTTCAATCCAGGATTGTGTCCAGACATTGCTGCGGCTCTGCTGGTGCTTATGCCTATACAAACTTTCCACTCAAGACCTTGCTCCGACATAAATCCATCAAGTGTCTTAAAGACATCCTCAGCAGTGTTATGCAAGACTTCCCTACAAAACCAGCTCTTTCTCATGTTCATAACGTACAAAAGCTAACAAATGAGACTTGTCAGTGAAATCAGTACTTTCATCAAGTTGTAAAGCACACATTTTTGTCGATTTTAACCTCATAATTAGCAGCTCCAGACATTAGCAGCTGAGACATATCAACAATTCTACATTTGACAGTGGGACCGTGTTCAGCTCTTTAGCAGCTGAGTCACCAATCATTATGCTACACATCTTTTCAACTGCTGGCAATATTAATTCCTCTGCAATGTTAAAAGGTTTGCCACTTTTAGCAATGAGTAGTGCTACTTCATAGGAAGCTAGTGTTACGTTTTCACTACTGGTTCCAGTAGGAATTTTTTCTATTCTAAATTTACTCATTTTCATCTCTTTACTTTTTATTTTAAAATAATCAAGTGTCTTACCAATGCAATCCTGATGTTTCATTTCTAAATGTCTTCACGGCTTAGCAGGCTTCATTGCATCAGTGGACAGTACATCATAACACAAAACACATTGAGGTTTTTGTCCATCTTCAGTTCCAGCTTGAAAAAATCTGAAACTTAAATATGTTAGTTAGTTAGTTAGTTAGTTACTAACACTCCCCACATGGCAACCTTGGCCTTCGGGGTAACCTCACCCCACCAAGTGATGACCGGACCCATTTCTCAGGTGGAGGCACCCAGAGGGCGGTGTCCATTACCTCCGATGATAGGGTGATAGTGAAGATGGCGGTGAGGTGAGAGGACCTACAGTTTTTACCGTGGACTCCGAACCACGTTGGGCATAGGGGATACTTCACGTGTGCTAGACAGAGGTGAAGGCGTGGATAGGGCCGACTTAAAATCGCCAACCCCAGAGCCGGGAATCGAACTCGGGACCCTTAGAACGGGAGCCGCGAACGAAACCACCGCGCTACCCCGGCGCCCAAACTTAAATATTCTTCGCTGTATTTTTGCCATTTTACTTTTCGCAGATTGGCAGAACAGCAACTAGTTATACTAGTAGGCTCACTACTACAGTTTACCTCTTGATTGCCATTTATTATAAGCGTACGTTTAATTGATCCAGTCTGTAACCTACGATTCATGCTGAACGACACGAATAAATTCTCACGATTCACAATTACAAACTCTCAGGACTATCAAACACTATCATCACTGGCTTCAATGCAGCGAGAATGACTGGTTTGTTGGTGTGCATGTTTACGTGCAGTCGTTGCCAGTGACAGCGCTGACTCAGACCTCCGTGCACATGCTAGGCTGACTTAACCCACACCGCAGCTAACCGCTCACATACAGTACGGTTACGTCGCTGCTAATAAAACGCTGCACTACACACTCCCAGCTGTTATGTTGATTGCACCTCTCAGCTGCGTTACATTGTTACTACATAGCTACATAAAAAATGCTAAATAAAATGTATGTAATCTCAGAAACTATTTGTAGTGGGTTTTTAATACTCATCACTTGTTTATATTAATGAGAGACTAGTTTCAAAGGCATTCGCCTGCATTTTCAATCTCTTTCCAACTGGCATCTGTTGTCTGCTCTCTCTCTGGTGGTGGAAGTTCATAGTTCATAGTTCCACCACCAGAGAGAGAGAGAGCAGACAACAACAGATGC
Source organism: Mantis religiosa (assembly GCA_030765055.1). Classification (NCBI taxonomy): domain Eukaryota; kingdom Metazoa; phylum Arthropoda; class Insecta; order Mantodea; family Mantidae; genus Mantis; species Mantis religiosa. The sequence goes on from CM060949.1 coordinate 106,367,811, forward strand.
CAGTTGGAAAGGGATTGAAAATGCAGGCAAATGCCTTTGAAACTAGTCTCTCATTAATATAAACAAGTAAGTGACGAGTGTTAATAAACCAACTACAAATAGTTTCTGAGATTAATTTTGACATCACTATTACTAAATTCCTCCAAACACATATAAAATGTATGTAGTTTGGCGCCAGCAGATAAGTGACTCAGTAAATACAACTTTACATTTTCTATAGTTTTAATTCAACATTATAACTTGTTTTAAGAGACCCCCTTGCGGACCCCCTGACATCTGCTGACCACACTTTGAGAAACACCACTGTATAGTATTATTCCCACTATAGTTATACTAAAAGCACTAGACTTAGCATACTTTTACCCATCAAGCTTCTACAGAGTAAAATCATTTAACCCAGTACCAGCTACAAACCAGACCTATCAGTGCCAGTTGCATTGTTCAAGATAAACATGTTACTACATTGACATTTGTTCATTTACACTGAGTGTAGCAGATGATTGAACATATCTGGATTATGCATTGTGATAGGATTATTCAAACTTAGGCTTATTTTACATTCCAAATTAATTGTGTCATAACTTATCAAACCCCTTCTTCTTCTACTCCTCTTCTTCCTCCTTTCTGCTGTTTAAATGCTGGCTTATTGATATCAGGTTTGCATATTTATAAGTATGCTTAAATTTGATTCTTCATTGTCAGTAGATTTACTGGCATGTAAAAGAACTCCTGCAGCATGAAATTCTCACACACCATCGATGCTGATATGATCCAGGCAATTAATAGCATTCTTTCTGCATCACATGATGTAATGGAAGCATAGAAAGGAAATTATTAGGAGAAAATTTTGTTCATTTTCGTCAAATTATGTTTCTTTGACATAAGGTATGCCAGCAGTTTTACACTATGTTGTAACTCCAGGATTTCTTTCAAACATACAATGTAACTTTTCCCTAACCTTGTCAACTATGTATGCTCAATAAATAACTTTCCATTTTCTTCTGAATTTCTTATTGCATGCTCACAGTTTGAAGGTGATTAATGTTCTTTGAAGTTACAGAAAATTTGAAATGGAGTTTTTATTTATAGACACACTAACAGCTATGGTTCTCAGCACCCCATTCAATATTGCGCTTGAAAGACTGCTTAATTTTTCTCAGAGGCCTTCTTATCAGGCTTTAGGTATTTCCCATGCCATTAATCTATGACACGGGATCACTGGTTTTACTTCCCTTTTGAAGGAAGACATGCTATGGATTTTTATGCCTGAAAAAATCCTTGCTTGAACCCACAAACTTAGGAATCAGAGGCTTACACATAGAAAACCACAGAAGATGATATAATACAGTGAAAGTTAATTTTATGAAGGCTAAGTTTTTGTATGTTATGAATGAAAATAATTGTATGTTTTTCTTTGATGAAATTACTTTCATCAAAACTGCTGAACATCTTCTCAATCTCAGTGTAGTTGTGCAGTATTAGTTTGCCATGCTCCCCTCTTCTTTAAACTTTTGCACTTGAAGTGCAACCTCTTCTTGGAGTTTGCAATGAGTCATCATCTCAGGGTAGTTCACTCAACCACTTCAGCCACTCTATGTACAGCATGTAAAAACAGGTGACATGCACCATTTTGGGGTAGAGAATCAGAAGACCTTCTGCTAATTTTATCATGTAAGATGCAGCATTCATTAAGATGATGTTCTCTCATTCTGCTCCACCTGACCACAGGTCAAAACTTATTGCAGTTTTGAAACCAACATACTATACAAGTTTACAGTATCTTTCGGTTCTACACTCAAAACAATATATGTACTTATCTTGGCCTTTGTCAATGTATACCTTAAATACTTATTTATCTGAGTATTGGAAAGTACATTATAACTGTTACCGACATTGCTATCAACTGAAGATGTAATTGAATGACTGTAAGGAGATCGGGTACCTCTTTTCTAAGCAAAAGATATTATTTATTTCCAACGTTAAGTCATATCGGACAATGAATGAAATGGGTGAAATGATGTTCAAATGAGTCAGGAGTCCACGGAGCCTAGAGTTACCTGACATTCGTCTTTCAGGATAAGGGAAAACCCCAGAAAAACCTTATCCAGGTAACTCATCCTGACCCAGATTCGAACTCGGGACCTCTTGAACGTGAGGCAGACATGCTTCCATCCACGCTGCCAAGGTGGGTGCTCAACAGATATATGAGAATGCTAAATTGGGAAGCCTTTCCCATTAAAGCTGGTACTTTGCTGATGACAGTACTTAACGCAACTGCTAGAAATGCTTCAGTTAAAGCAATGACATGAAAAACATAATTTGTTTATTAATCAAATCTCTATTTGACCAAAACTTGTTCTTGATTCATCCAACTGCTCTTGCTGTACCCATATGGCGACAGTGATGAAAGTGAGTTTATTTCCACCTACATTTAGAATAAATTCAGATTGTAAACATGCAAAAAGTATGAATTTCTTCCCAAATCATTTGATCCTAACCTTAGATTACATGTCATAGCTCTGAGGGCCTCTACTAATTTTGCTCATCTTACTTCGACATATGTGAAGTTTGTGGTGTGATTATCTTACCATTGTTAATTTGATCAATAACTTCTAAATATAGAATATCATACAGAATGTCTCCAACATTCACAAGTGCCTATTTTACATTCAGAATGATGTTTTTGTACCTCGCAAAATAAACAGTCCTTTGTGTTTAGTTGATAGTAAGGTTATATCATTACGTGTTCTAGTAGTGAATTACTGCACCTTAATATAATTTTGTGCTTCTTTTTATCCTAGTCCATACTCATTAAGAATACTGAACTTTATATTTAACTCTGATTGCATTTAACTTAACTGTTGTAATAAAGTACGAGGGCTGTTCAATAAAGAATGATCATAATTTTTTTATGGTCATAAGTTCTTTCGCTAGAATTTAATCTTGTGATATTCTGTTAGCTTAATGTGTAGCAAAAACACCATAGTAGTTTCATTGTTGGTACTCTTAGTTCCAGACTGTTACAGGCAGGCAGATAGAGACATGTTCATTATTGACTACTGAAATAATGGAGGTGATGCACTAGGAACGATATGCAGCTTTGAAATTCTGTTTTTGTCTCAACAAATCTTCAGCTGAGGCCCATACAATGTTGCAGGAGGCCTATGAGAGTCTGTCCTTCCTTACTGCACAGTTCATAGGTGGTTAAAGTTATTTAAACAGTGGAGACAATTAATTTAAAACGAAGAAGGACCCAGCGCTCCTGGTACTGCTCTGCTCTTATGGAAGAAAAACTTAGCACTGCTGCTCTTATTGTGAAAGAACATCAGTGAATAATCTTAATACAACTTTCTAAAATACTGAAAAACATTGCAAGAGCATATCAGGTGTAAAGGACCACATCTCTGTGAAACAGGTTGGGTGCTGCACTTATATACCGGGCTGATTATGCCCGGCTGTATTTTGCCAATGTTGTTGCTGAATTTCTTGCAAAAATCAACATTGTGTCCCGCCCTCCCTATAGTTCAGATTTAGCCATGTGTGACTTTTTTCTATTCCCTAAAGTGAAGAAACATCTTTGTGGGATGCATCATTCTTCTTCAGAAGCAGTAGTGAAGGCTGTGGAGGTGATTATGAAAGACCTCTCAAATAACAGTTTCCAGCTGTCTTTGCAGACTAGCAGAAATGCTGAAACAATTGCATAGCATTTAAGGGAATCTATTTTGAGAATTACCATCAAAGTTATGAGGATGAGTTAAGTTATGTTGTCAAAAAAGTTATGATCATTCTTAATGGAATAGCTCTTGTATTTTGCTGATGACATTTTGGATATTTTATAAGGTTTAAATAGTAACTTTATTTTATCTACATGCCTTTCATTTGTTCTAAATAGTAGTAGTAGTAGTAGTATTTATTCAGCACTTAAAAAAATTACATTTTTATGGCTTCGTCAAGAAAAAACAAATAAAAATTACAGGAACATATACATTAAAACCCTATCCCTAACTAAAAGTATACAACTTACAATTATTTTCATGGTTAGAGACTATAAATTAATTACATTTAACTATCATATTTTACATAATCACATTTCCAGGAACTCTGCAACTGTATAAAATGAATGAACTGATAGGAATGACCTAAGATTTTTTTAATACATTTAGATCTTTTATGCTTTTAATCAAGGTAGGCAGTTTGTTATACAGAATTATTCCAATGTGGTGTGCACTTTTTTTGGCTAGGTTAATCCTGCAGTGTTGAATATGTAAATCATCTCTCTGCCGTGTACAATAGGCATGTATCTGTGAATTTTCGGAAAGTTTATATTTATGTGATCGAATGTAGTATATTACTTCTAGCATGTATAATCATCAAATTATCTAACGTGTTATCAAATCTCATCTTCAGTGCTGTTAAAAGTCGACCTCATTTTTCAGAATACCTCTACAATGTTTCTGATAATCTGTGTTAGAAATAAAATAAGAAAGACTGGCAGATTATGTGTAGGTGGGGGAAATCCATATGAAATGGTTAAGGAAACTGCTTTGTGAACTAATTTCTCAATTTAGCGGCACTGTGTTGCACATTTATCTAATCGCCATACATTTCCCTTAAAGAATAATAATTATAATAATTTAAGCGTAAAATGTCAGTTTTATCATCATATAAGTTATATGTAGAGTTACACTTAACTACTAAATGAAATTATTTTTATCTTTTTTGCAGTGGCACCAACTGTGTACCATTGAAGACTTGTGCTACATTTCAGTAAGAAATGATGGAACTGTGGAAATTTCAAGGAAAAATGGAATTCCTTCATACCTCAAGTTCCATTCAATACCGTGCATGTTTTCATTTGTTAGCTTGTTGGATGGTTATTATCGCCTAATGGTAAAATGGACCTTCAACTTATGTAAAGATGTACCCACACCATCCTTACAAAGACTGTATGCAATAAAGTGCCATGGTCCAGTTGGGTAGGTGTCATAATATCTTTACATTCCTTAACTATCTATTTCAGTAAATAAAAAGTTTTTCATACTGAAAAATCTAGAATATAGGTAGAATGTTCATAAGGTCAGTTTTTAATATTTTAATAAGTCTTTAAACCAAAGGTGGACAAATTGATGTCTTGTATCTTTGAAATCTGAAAACTTTACATGGTATATTGTATAGAGTGTCAGTACATAAGAAGTGTGAAAAATAACAAACATTTGAACTTAAGACAGGTGAACAGTTCAGCTCATTTCCACCAAAGTCAGTATATTTTTTTATAAAAGTTCATTCTCAAACCTAGCACGATCATATGAACAAAATATTTCAGCACTGGAAAAAATACTGGAGCTACAGAAATTCTATCACCACCTTATTTTTAACACAATTTAAAGGGATTAATTTTGTTGAATATATAGTGTCTCAGTGTGCTGGAATTTTGCCCTGCAAGTTTTCTTTTACATGCCAGTAAATTACTGACATGGGGGTGTCATTTTTAAGCACGTTTAAAAACCATTGTTTTGAGCTGGGTTTGAACCCATGACCTTGGGACCAATAGATCATAATCTATTAAATTATAGATGATTCGTATTTATTACCATCGGCTTCACTTACGTACCTTTATGCATCGCATAAGAGCCGACGATGCGAACGATGGTTCGCGAAACGTCCTCAATATAGGTACGTAAGTGAAGCTGATGTGTAATAAATATGACTCATCTATAATTTAATAATTATTTTGCTTCACTGTGGTGTTCCAATACATTTAAATTTCAATAGATCATAATCTAACTAAGCCATCCAGGCCTTGAGGTTGCAGGTTGAAACTTGGTGGAGGTTAGTGGATTTTCTTGGGTGTATAAATCCTTAACATAGCTTCCTTTTTATATTTATGAACATAAAAGAACCTCAAGCCTGTCAAAAGAGGCTTCTGAGCAAAATTAAGTGATCTTTCATGCCCCATACAGAATGAAACATGGAGAACTAAGGAATTTTAAAGAGCATCCATAAATAAAAACTCAATTACTATTACTGTCACCCAGATGAATAATAAAGTACTTGATTTGCACTTGGTCAATTTTGCTCAAAACAAGATATCAACTTTCTTTTTTGTTCCTGATGATGACATGTCATCTAAAGTGTAATGGTTAGAAATGCTTCTGACCACTGCTTTGTGAAATTTACATTTTTTTTACAATTTCAATCACAGATTATGTGTTGGCCTTTACATGTAAACAGTGGATTATAGCCAAATGTATGATCCTGTTATTTATTTTCTTTCTATTAATAGTAATATTTATTGAGGTACTAAGCTTTTACAATTTTTTGGACTGCCCTCTGTTTTGGCCCAGGCCACTGCTACACAGGACAGTCCATTAAGTATATTTACAGATGTGTTACAATATGTATTATTACAATAGTCACTTATTATTCGTTCTCTCTTTTTACAGTCCATACCCACTTGTTTTTAACCTTACTTAAAAACTGACCTATGTTTTTATAATTTTTACTTAAAACCTTGATTAAGCTGATTCTCCTATTCATTTTTGATATTTGACATTCTTTCCTCCACATCTCTGTTTCCTTACAATCAAACAATATATGTTCTATATCCTCTTTATCCCCACACAATGGGCACTCGTCTTGCGGGTATCCATTTCTTTGACCTCTTAATCTCCATATCCCTGCTCTTATCCATGCTAACCCCTTTCTTTCTTCACTGTTAGTGCTATCTATATACCTCTCCCTCCCCCAACTATTTTTAAATGGGATATAGAAAACAAGTGATCTCTTCTCTGCTATTTGACTAAACAGTTTCTGGATCTCCATGTCTTCAAATCTTATTCTAGCCCCTTTCCAAAAACCTTTATAATTAGTTTTTCTCTTTCTCCAAATATCACCCATACCATTATTTTCCAAATTATTTCGTAAATTACTTACCCATCCTTTATTTGGTAAACTTAGTTCTTGATATTTCAAGCATTGTTTCAGTATATTGCCCTCCTCTAAATTCAATATCCTATACCAATATTTTAGTGCCCTTTCTATAACTAACCCTTTTCTTGGAACTCTCCCCATTTCAATTAGAGCTACTTCATTTGCAGTTGATATTGGCAGCCCTAGAACTTCTTTACAAAACCCCCTGTGTACATAATCTAAAGCTTCCCATCCCTTTTCTAGCCCCTACATCACAATACCATATAACATTCGTGCCTCAACCACCGAATTATATACCCTTTCTAACCATTTCATTTCCATTTCAGGTGTTTTATATAAACATCCTCTTACAGCTGCCATTGCTGCTTTCCCTTTTGCCAGTGCGCATTTCTTTTGGTTCTCCCATTTCCCTCCTGCATCAATTTTCATTCCTAAGTAATTACATTCACGTACTACTTTATATTCTATTCCCTCTTTGTACCACTTCTCATGTTTACTCAGTTTCTTTCTATTAAAGAAAGTTCACCATCCCACACTGTTATAGCATGGCGCAGAACACACTTGAAAGTCGCTAATTGTTGAGGAATCCCAGGGATTCCTGTAAACTACACAATAATTTTTTAGTTTTGAAGCTGCTTGTATGCCTACATTTACATATTCCCAAGCATGTGCATAGACATTGTATGCTTATTCTTTTCATCCATCTAGGAATAAGTAGTGATTTCAAAGTACTTGTCATCATTCCAAAAATCATACTTATAGCAGTAAAGCAAATACTTGTAGGTATACAAATGAACAAATTTGTAAAATGACAGTTGCTACAGTTCATTTTGAAAAGAAAAACTGTACTAAAACTTTAAAAAAATTAATAAAGTTTTCAGAATTTATAAAATCAGTAAAAAATTGAAAAACTGGGGATTTTCTCTACACCAGCTTGAACACTAAAAGCTTACCTTGGCCATAATGAGTTGATTTTAGATGCTGTCATAAATAATCTCCATATTACATGGTGGCACTAGTACAGGACGCAAACATCAGTAGGTTAGATATCATTATTTAACTAGGCATGTCCAGACTTACAGGTTATCAGTAATAGAAGATTGCATAGTAATAAATTTTACTCTTCTTGCTGCACCTGTACCAGGAAATCCATGGTTGCAAGTTTGAAGCTCAAGTAAGTTTTTGTCAGTGGATATTATATAGTGTGAACCCTGATGTAGTTCTTTTATCCAAAGTTTTGTTTTCAAATGAATTTGTTTTACAACAATGAAATATCTAATTTAAATTAAAGTTAATGGATGTAGTTTCAATGTGATGGTGCTTCATATTCATCCATGTACTTCCAAAACTATCTTCATGGCTTGCATTCTGGAAGATGGATATAAAGGGGAGCACCTATCTTTTGGATTGCCAAATCTGATTTTATGCCACTTGACTACCTTCTATGAGGTCATTAAAAGCAAATGGTTCAGAGATAATAGCCGCAGAATCCTAATCATCTTGAGCAACTAAACAGTATACCTGCAGATCCATTAACTACATTATATACATCTTCTGGGCTTGTAGGCTGTGGTCCAGTTGGTTTAACATCCGACATTTCGCCGAAAAGTGCATCCAGCATCATCAGGGTTACGAACTTGTGAGCTTCTGAGTCCAAAGAGCTCCTGTGTTCTGTCAAACTTCAGATTTCAAGTAATAGTAATGTTGGTTACTGCACCTTCAGTGGTTATCCATCTTGTTTGACTCATCTTTTACACTTCTTACCTCTGACTAAACAATCTAGGAGAGTACAAGCTAGTTTGGAAGCTCAATTGCCCAACTCAACTCCTCCTCTCCCCAGTAAGCTTGTTAAAGTGACTGTGAAGTGAACATGTTGAATTGTCTTCAAACATGAAGACATAAAAGGTTCACATTAACCTTAAGTAGAGAAGCTAAGTGTAAACATGATAGAAGTCCAATTTAGAGAAAAATACATTTGGCATAAATAATTAAATTTCTCTCATATCCTCTGTATGCTTTTAAGTGTTCTGTGAAAAATAAGGAATTTTGATTCCAAATAGTTAAATCACCTTTATGTAATAGTACATGACAGCATGAAACAAACAGAACTGGAAGAATACCAAAGTCTGCATTCTGCTGATCACATATACAAAGTGTATAGTGAATTTCTTAGAATGCATTTCATTCATATTGGAGGTATTCATAGTAGAACTGAGCCAAATCCATTTATAAACACTTTGAGCAGCTGAATGTTTTCTGAGGTGTAACAGATGCATTTGGCAACAATTTACTGTGCTTAGAGTGAATGTGTGTACTGCAATTGCCAGAGTATAAAAAGGTATTTGTCAGAACAAGCTTTTTATAGTGTGGAAGAGTACAAAGCAAAAAATGAAAAATAAACAATGTACATTTTAGTTTCTAAGCAGTGCATATAGTAGACTTTTAGGTATATTTTTATGTTTTCTTATAATGTAAAATGATGTATCCTCTGTATGAAATATAGGGGATGAATAAATTGAAATTGAAAAGTGTAGTATTTTCTAAAAATTGATGATGGTAGACTTAGTCCACCTTTGAATTAATTTCCCATTTGTTGTATGTGATTTAAATATTTTTACTCCTTTCACAGAGGAGAGTTCTCATATGCCAAGCTAGAAGAGAAGCGTAACAATACCCCTGGATGCTTCATACTCAGGGAAAGTGAAACAAAATATGATGTGTTCTACTTAGATGTATGCACCAAAGAAAGGTAAGTAAAATAATAACTGTCTCATTTTGAAATCTGTAAATCACTCATGATATCCACTGTTATCCATGAGATGCATTCACACATTTATGCACGCACACACATACACACATTCGCCTTCACACACACTCACATATTCATGCTCACATATTCATGCTCACACACACACACACACACACACACACACACACACACACACACATGCGTGCACATACTTACACTCCACTCACATTCACACATAAATGCTCACACTCCATTCTCACTCACCAATGTCTATGAAATTCCACATGGCCACTCACATGCTACTCACATTCCACACACTCCAATCACACACTGACGCTCAAACTGTAGTCACATTCACACACACATGCTCATATTTCACTCACACTCACACACAGATGCTCACACTACTCACATTCACACACACATGCTCACAGTCCAGTCACACTCACACTCCACTCACACATACACAGATGCTCACACTACTCACACTCATACACAGATGCTCACACTCCACTCACACTATTCACATTTACATTTACACACACACACACACACACACACACACACACACACACACACACACACACACACACACACACACACACACACACACACACACACACACACACACACACACACACACACACACACACACACACACACACACACACACACACACACACACACACACACACACACACACACACACACACACACACACACACACACACACACACACACACACACACACACACACACACACACACACACACACACACACACACACACACACACACACACACACACACACACACACACACACACACACACACACACACACACACACACACACACACACACACACACACACACACACACACACACACACACACACACACACACACACACACACACACACACACACACACACACACACACACACACACACACACACACACACACACACACACACACACACACACACACACACACACACACACACACACACACACACACACACACACACACACACACACACACACACACACACACACACACACACACACACACACACACACACACACACACACACACACACACACACACACACACACACACACACACACACACACACACACACACACACACACACACACACACACACACACACACACACACACACACACACACACACACACACACACACACACACACACACACACACACACACACACACACACACACACACACACACACACACACACACACACACACACACACACACACACACACACACACACACACACACACACACACACACACACACACACACACACACACACACACACACACACACACACACACACACACACACACACACACACACACACACACACACACACACACACACACACACACACACACACACACACACACACACACACACACACACACACACACACACACACACACACACACACACACACACACACACACACACACACACACACACACACACACACACACACACACACACACACACACACACACACACACACACACACACACACACACACACACACACACACACACACACACACACACACACACACACACACACACACACACACACACACACACACACACACACACACACACACACACACACACACACACACACACACACACACACACACACACACACACACACACACACACACACACACACACACACACACACACACACACACACACACACACACACACACACACACACACACACACACACACACACACACACACACACACACACACACACACACACACACACACACACACACACACACACACACACACACACACACACACACACACACACACACACACACACACACACACACACACACACACACACACACACACACACACACACACACACACACACACACACACACACACACACACACACACACACACACACACACACACACACACACACACACACACACACACACACACACACACACACACACACACACACACACACACACACACACACACACACACACACACACACACACACACACACACACACACACACACACACACACACACACACACACACACACACACACACACACACACACACACACACACACACACACACACACACACACACACACACACACACACACACACACACACACACACACACACACACACACACACACACACACACACACACACACACACACACACACACACACACACACACACACACACACACACACACACACACACACACACACACACACACACACACACACACACACACACACACACACACACACACACACACACACACACACACACACACACACACACACACACACACACACACACACACACACACACACACACACACACACACACACACACACACACACACACACACACACACACACACACACACACACACACACACACACACACACACACACACACACACACACACACACACACACACACACACACACACACACACACACACACACACACACACACACACACACACACACACACACACACACACACACACACACACACACACACACACACACACACACACACACACACACACACACACACACACACACACACACACACACACACACACACACACACACACACACACACACACACACACACACACACACACACACACACACACACACACACACACACACACACACACACACACACACACACACACACACACACACACACACACACACACACACACACACACACACACACACACACACACACACACACACACACACACACACTCTCTCTCTCTCTCTCTCTCTCCACTCATGCTCGCTCACACTAAAAAACACACTAACTTACACTAACTTGTTTCTTCAGTATTTGTCAGCCTTATAACACTAACACAGCAGATCTCAAGATATTACTGTTTGTTGCAATGGCTATGTAACAAATAGATAATTGTCTCAGGGTGTCATCTCTCATATAATTAATTAATCTATACTTTTAATTAAATGGCACTAGTGCAATAATTTTCAGTAAATAAGAGAGGTTTAATTATTGCAACTAAATTATGCAAACAAGAATGCAAACAAATACACAAATATCTGAGCAATCTGTTTAAATGTTGCTTGATACAATCATGTGTAAAGAATACTGTATTACATTAAACCTTATTGTTTGTTCATTTAAATTATTTAGACATTAAAATTATCATTTTTCTTTGGATATGCATGTCCCTTTCATCTTAAACACAAAAATAAAAATAGAAGTTATTTCACAGAAAGAATTAAACCAGCACTATTTTACTGCAATTAATCATGTAGCGCACTAAGCTATTCATGTGAATGACATATATGCTTCATTAGGTTTATTTTTCCTTTTCCCAGTGAGTAGGAATGCTATCTCAAAATTCACTGGCGCTTCCCAAAAGGAAAGTGCAATATAAAATTATGGTTCAAATTGAAATGCAAAGAGGAATATGGCTGTGATTTGCCTTGAATATTAGTTATTTCTTTTCCAGAGCTAACAGCACATTTTTTCAGTTCAAAAGTACAATAGTGTATTAGTTCCAAATTATGGTACATTCTGTTCCAAATCTACTGGTTTGATTTGCACGATTATATTTAACAGCAGCGGCAATAACGAGGTCCAGTGCATTATCCCATATCCTTCACAATTGCAATTTGAAGACAAGAAAAAAGCAGAAAATATAAACAAAAGGAGTAAAGCAAGGCTTAAACTTGGATTGTGGTGCCACTGGCTTGAGAACTGCTTTTGTTACAACTCAGCCACACATGTTCATATATTACCAGTGCAGCAAATGCTGGTATATGTCATTGAGGTGATACCAGTGATGTACTGGCTCAAATTTTTCTCCCAATACCCTGCCATAACACCTAAAAGCACAGCAGTTGAATATTGAAACACTTATATAAATATGGAAGCGTCATAATTTTAAGATCTTTAAAGTGTAACTAGAGCTCACAAACTTTATTGATTTATATTATTCTTATAACTCTTTTGTATTTTAAATACTTCTCTGCCATCTTTGAATTTCCGTAAAAATAATTCCATAATTTAAAAGATGATAAAAAAAAGCATATTAGCTATTCAACTATGTTCATATTTAGCAATATTTTTTATTTTTTATTGCTAAATAAAGTTTACTTACTTTTTATTAACATTATGTAAACAGTCCAGACAGATTTTGTTTTATTGAGATTCCTAAAATTTGGTATTTGCTACATATTTCCAAATAAGTGTCTGGAAGAGAAATATTTTTATATGATTTATAACAAAATTCCATTGCTGTTGATTTTTCCTTATTTATAATTAATCTGTTTTGTACATATCATGGAAAAATTGTTTTCTTTATTTTATTTATATTTGGACAGTGTGATCATTATCATTTCCAGTAACAAGCATTTTAGATTATCTGCTAACATTCTGAGCTTCAACATTGCATTTTAAGTCATTTACATAAAGTAAGAGAAAGAGTATCTAACTTTAGGAAATCGCACATGTTATAGTTTTCATTTCTTAGTGATTAGTTTGAAGCAATTTAGTAGTTTGATAGAGTCAACATGAAAAATTCAATGCCATGGCCGGGATTTGAACCACGGTTCTCCTGGTTTCTGTCCAGTTGCTCTAACCCATTGAGCTACTGTGGTCAACTTGCCGTCACAACATTAAATTCTCCATTTGACTCATATATTTCCCTGGTAGACCACTAGGGGCTCTCGCATCTGTGGTTCAAATCCCGGCCATGGCATTGAATTTTTCATGTTGACTCTATCTATCAAAGATCTTAGCCTATATACGGCTAGTGTGAAGAAATGATTAATAATTTCCATCAATTAACTAAACTAATAAGAGTTAAATGATGAAGCCTGGGACTCAAGTACTTATAATAGTAAGTCGCCACAAACGGTGTATCTTGGATGCGAGAGCCCCTAGTGGTCTACGGGGAAATATATGAGTCAAAAGGAGAATTTAATGTTGTGACCGCAAGTTGACCATGATAGCTTAATGGGTTAGAGCAACTGGATGGAAACCAGGAGATCCGTGGTTCAAATCCCGGCCATGGCATTGAATTTTTCATGTTGACTCTATCAAATATCTTAACCTATATACGGCTAGTGTGAAGAAATGATTGATTTCCATCAATTAACTGAAATTTAGTAGTTGTTCAATAAATTTCTGTTCCACTATTTGTTTTGTACCTTTTAAAGTGAAGGAAACCATTAATTAGCAATTCTTTTAATATCATATAAATTGATTTGAACAATAATAAATCATGCTTAACCAGATCATCTTGGATAAGTCTAAACATAAACCTGCATAAAACCTAAATTTACTGTCCAGAATTTTATAAACTTTAGATCTATGGATCTATGGATCAGTTTCTACAAAGAAACTGAATTAAAAATGTATCCATAGATCTAAATTTTAAAAAAATGCTGTTCATTTAATAACACATCATATGAATAGATAGACTCAGACTGAAAAATTCATTGCTATGGCCGGAATTTGAAGTACGGATCTCCTGGTCTTCGTCCAGTCGCTCTTAACCTTTGAGCTGCCATGGTCAACGTGCTGTCATGTCATTAAATTTTCCATCTGATTTGTATGTTTCCCAGTAAACCACCAGGAGCATGTACAATGAGATACGCACCTTTTGTGGTGAGTTACTAACTTCGTAAGTATTTATGTACCAGGCTTTATAGTTACCACTATTAGGTTATTTGTAGGAAATGTAATTGTTCTTCCACACTAGCCTGGGACTTAAGTACTTACAGAGTTAGTAAGTTGCCACAAAAGTTGTGTATCTCATTGTATATGAGAGCCCCTAGTGGTTTACCAGGAAACATATGAGTAAGTTGGAGAATTTAATGTCTTGATGGCACGTTGGCTGTGATAGTTCAAAGGTAAAGAGCGACTGGACGGAGACCGGGAGATCCGTGGTTCAAATCCTGGTCATGGCATTGAATTTTTCAGTCTGACTGTATCTTTTCAAATCTTAGCCTAAACATGGCTAGTGTGGAAGAACAATTAAATTTCCAGCATCTCATGTATCAAAAAAGCAATGCAGTCATCTTTTTAACTTAATTTTTCTATAACTTTAGAAAGTATGGATAATAGAGATTCGCCTATAATTATTCATATCTTTCGTTGATACCTTTTTAAAAAGACCTTTATTTTAAAATATGAAGGTAATTGGGGAGTTTTCCAATACTAAATGATATATTATTAAATATGTTAATGGCTCTCTAGTGTAAACTTCATTTTTTAATTGTGAAACTTGGAAGGTTGTCTGCATCACTGTTTTTTTTTTTTTATCATTGAGGCTCTTAATTACAGCTTTGATTGTATTAACATCATTAAGTAAGAATGTGTCTTCTGAGGCTGTATTGTATTGGCTTTTGCTTTTGTAATGCAATGCGTACATTTTTAGAATCAGTTCCCCTTATGACCCATTTGATTATATATTTTTGGTTTGAGGGTGTCAGCCTATTTTAGGCAGTATTGTGCCAAGAAATAACTATTTTATGTTTCATTCATAATAACAATGTTATTGATATGTATGTTTATCATAGAAAAGTAATATTTTAACTACATTTTCATACATAAATTATAGCCCGCTCGGTAGCGTGGTGGTAGCATGTCTGCCTCACGTTCAAGAGGTCCCGAGTTTGAATCTTGGTTAGGGTGAGTTACCTGGTTAGGGTTTTTTCCAGGGTTTCCCTTATCCTGATAGACGAATGTCGGGTAACTCTAAGCTCTATGGACCCCGGATTCATTTGAGCATCATTTCATCAATTTCATCCATCGTCCGATATGACTAAACGTTGGAGAACGTAAATTACACACACACACACACACACACATACACACACACACACACACACACACACACACACACACACATATACACACACATATACACACACACACACACACACATACATAAATTATTGACTTAATATAAATGGCAGTATAAAAATATATAAGAGAAAATAGCAGTTCATGCTGCAGAATATAAATTGAAGTTAAAACTAAGAGATTAAGTTGGTAGTGGTTATAATATTTTGTCTGCTTTCATAGCTCAAAGCCAAAGACGTACAAAATAGAAAAAATCCAGCAAGATGAATATTTGTTCAGTGGAGACAGCAAAGTATATAGCAGTATAACAGATATTGTAGCTGCATACCGAAACAGCAACAGTTCAATCTGTCTTCAGGAGTGTTTGCCACCATCAGAATATGGTAATATGTCTTGTAATACCTATAATTAATGCTTTTCAACCATGTAATAAATTTGACTTCTTATCAAAAGAGATGGTGATGCATATGCCTTACATTTGTTTTCAGATAAGTCAAACTTATTACTTTGTCAGCCAGAGTGTAATGCTATGGACATGACAACTGCCAGCAGTAGCATTGCTGGTCTTTTAACAGCAGCTCCTCAATGTATCAATATCAAGGATTTACAGGTTTATAAAAGTATGTCATATGTTCTGCTTATTTCTTTATAATTTGATTTTAGAAAGAATTCCAAATATGGAATAAAATTGCATTTAATTAAAATATTTTGACATTTTTCTTTCATGAAAAACACATTCTAATACTATAATTTAACATACTAACATATAGGATATAATTCAGTACATTTCAATGATTAGTGATTGAACTTTATTTATCTTTGATATTAATAAGTATATTATAACTGGAGTAGTTTTGAAAATTCATCATTTGCATCTGGCAAGGTTGTTTATTACTGTTGTTATCACTATTGCTGATAGGTGACACATTTTTTTTTTGTATTATTGCCTGCCCCTGAATGTAAATCAAATTTATTTAGAGAATCAGTTCTGTAAAACAATAATATCAGTATATTATTATCAAAAATAAGTGAAGCTTAGTCACTAATTATTATAATTTATTGAAGTATATTTCCTTAACTGTTAATAGCTTCATCTTTTTGCTTTTATACAGAATATGTTTTGCAGGCCATTGTGGTTATCATAGCCAGGCTCTCTTTATTTGACATTGCTTGTATTGTGACAAATAGGAACATTAGTTACTGATAAACAAGCTTTATTTGTCTCTAAAGTGGTTAGAGAAGTGCTAATGTTATCCTTAAGCCACTGTTTGCACACACCCAGAGCAAACATGACCGATCCTTAGAGATTAGCTTAGCACTAATGTTGCACTTAAGTTACTGTTGCACACACTGTTGACAACACAGTTCACACTGACCTGCATATTATGACCTTTGCAAATGTTGTGCTGGCAAATGCAGTAAACTCACTGACATCTGGACTGCTGACATCTTTGTCCTTATATAGAGTTCAAACCCAGGTAGATCATTTTCGAAGGTGAACCTTTCTGACACAGACAAAAGGAATTCTCCAGGGACAACAGTGCCGAGTACAATGGCTGTTATATTTCCTGGCTATTGTTTGACATGGCGGCTAGGTCATTAGCACATTAGCCCGTGGGTCCATCTCTATAGGCAATTAGTCATGGCTGTGGGGAATTTTGTGTGTTTTGATTCTTTAAGGAGGTTTGTTGTGTGATGAAATCATTCCCTTTCAGGTTATTGAAGTTTTGCAGAATAAGTCTGCTTTATAGAATGGGTGATCTTTCCTTTTTTGGAGAGTTCAGTTGATTTTTAATACCATCTGAAAATTCAGATTTCTTTTTTATCAAATGATTTATGTTAAAAGTTCATTATTATTTTAATAATTTTTGTAAAACATAAATGTTGGGTTAACAGTTGCTAGAAATTTTTTATTTTCCTTCATGACAGTCTCTTAATTTTGTTTAGTCTATAATCAGATTTGGAATTTAATCAGGTGCAGCTCTGGGCGACTTAATAAGGTGACTTGGAAAATTGACTAACCTAAATTTGCAAAATCAGCAATGCAAAAAGAGATTTTATACTGGAATAGGGTTTTTTAATTTTGATGGGCTTCCCTCTGTATATGAATCCAAAAGTTCCTTAAAATTACCTTTATTTAAAGAGTCCTCACTTTCATTATGTCTATGAAATGTCATTTGTCTACTTCCCTAATGGAATATTGCATGAAAAGCCTGTTAAACTTAACCTTCTCTTTGTATTTTACAATATATAGACGTGAGCTTACCCTAAGAGCGCCTGCAACTTTGTTAGTGTTTTTCCAGCTCCTTCATCCTACACAATTATGTTCCAAATACCAACGAGTCTTAAATGTAAAAATTATTTGTGGTTGGTTTATTGACACTCGTCACTTACTTTTTCATATATTTATGAGAGACTAGTTTCAAAGGCCCTGGCCTCCATTTTCAATCTTAAATGTCCTGGTGTAATTTGAAGATGCTCCGCTGCAAAGTTTTTCTAAACATAGCACTGGTGTAGGCCTACCGACATTTACCACGTCACCTTTGTCATCATTGTTCCATAAAGAAAAGTGTGTTTGGAGAATGGAACACACCAAGTCGTGTGAATTGTCAATCCCTTAAGTATGAAAAATTAAGCACTTCACATATCAGACAAAAACTGCTAGTTAACAAAAATAGACACAAGTGGTATCACACAGCAGATAATTTATAAGCAATCTAAAAACCCAAACAAGCTTCAGAACATACATCAGTAACTCAAAACACAAGAACATAATAACAACAAATATAACAACAATAGGGGAAACAAGCCCAACAGAATATATTGACATACATTATAAGAATGACCTGTTATATACAATACATAAGCAAAACAATTTACCAGATGAAATGAGAGCAATAGCAATAGCCACAAAAAATGAAAGATATCCAGAAAAAGATTGGCTCTAAATATATATAGATGGATCCTTTATAAAGAAACAAGATGCTGGTGCAGGAGTATACTGCAGACATTTTGCACAGTATCTAACACTAGACAAAACTTCAAACCATTATGATGGAGAACTAACAGCCATAAAAGCAGCACTGCAGAAAGTACTGTACAGACTGTACATAAAGCAAAACATAGTTATCTTAACAGATTCAAAATCAGCCATAGATGGGATTGTAAACTATAAAAACAAAACAAGAAACATCAAAGAAATAAGAAGTTTAATTAAGGCTGTCGAATCAAGAAACCATGTCACCCTGCAATGGATTCCAGCCCACGTTGGACTTTTAGGTAGTGAACATGCTGACCAACTAGCAAAAAAGGTGCAATTCAAAATATAAAACCTGTAAGACAAACTGAAATTAATAAACAATTAAACAACATTAAGCTACATTTTAAAAGACAGCAGAGACTTGATGAAGAAGATAAACTAAAAGACAAGGATTATAAGAACATTGGAGACAAAACTGACATACAAAAACTACCAAGAAAAACTGCAGTGGCCCTATTTAGAATGAAAACTGACCATGATTGTCTTGCAGAACACCTTTATAAAACACACTGCATACCTACACCCAAATGTACTATCTGTAAAGAGGATGTCATCATGAACAAACACCATTTGGACAAATGTAATAGTCTCAAAAGTGGGAACCTACAGGCTTTATATTGGGAAGCTAGGGGGAAAATGATGCAAATCAACTAATCCCCAGTGCCATTAGTCAACAACAACAACAACAACAACAACAACAACAACAACAACAACATATCAGACAATAATCACTGATCACATAAAAAATTACGTTTTTACGCAGGATGCAAACCGATTATAAACAGTAGCACATTCAAGCGGGTTACCACTTCTACCAACAGATTTCTTTTCAAATAAATAAAAAAGTAGGAAGAAAGTCCTGTATTGTGTTGACAGCATGTGTTGGTGTGGAATATACACCTTCTATGAATCGAATCTGCAGCCATGGTAACCAGCAATGCATTCTGCCCCTGTTCCTCACCCACCACATTTATTACGGTCACTTTGGCCTTTTAATAACGAACCACTAGTCGGGAAGTAAGCTAGCTGCATTATCGATGCACAGGCGCCAAGAGAGCGGCTCCATTACAAAATATAATCTGGAGAACTTTTATAAATGAAAAATAAATACTAGAACATAAAACAACCATGTAAGTTATTCAAGAACAAGTAGGTGACTCGGCGATTCAAACGCATCAAGGAAGAACTGCCCCTGAATTTAATTATCTAAAAATCAATTAAAAATTAACCTATAGTTTGATCATATTACTTTGTGAATATTATATTGTGACAGGCAAGTTTCTCCCCAGTTGATGAAGCACATATTAAGCCGCCTCTTCTCTGTTCTGATCACCTATTTATAGTTTTGTGTATTGTGGTATGGGGGCTGTATATTAGCTTATTAACCTGGTAGTTGAGTATGGGATTTGTCAGAACATCTTGTTGCCGTTGTAGCTCACTACTTAAAAATAAATATTAAAAGCAGAAGCATTATTAACAGTGAAGTATTTTTCACTTTTGAGTTTGATTAATAAGTCACTATGTTTACACTCAACTTCACTTACTATGTTGTATAATTGAAAAGTTTTCAAGATCATTCGATCTCATCCTCAGCTGTTTGGTGACTAAATGAACATTCTTCTTCCTCCACTACTACAGTGCTCCGATCCCTCTGCCATCTGGTGTTAGGGGCACTAAGTTTTAATACTTCATTTAATGCCGGGATTTCAAAATGTATAACTTTATTCCGGTTTTTGGTTATGAATATTTTTTCCCAAATATCTAATTCTATGGGTGTACTTAAAGATTTTAACAGTTTTATGTTATGACCAATGTTGTGGTTTTCTGTCCAAAAATGGTGTGACACTGCTGATTTTTCTGTTTGTTTCAACTTTATGTTCCTTTGGTGTTCTTTTTGCCTGGTTAACAAGTTTCTCTTAGTTTTTCCTATGTAGCTTTTATCACAGGTTTCACAGTATATCTGATAAATTCCCGATTTCAAAGGGGATTGTATTTTTTAGTGGTTTATTTAGCAGGTTCTTCAGACTGAATTTGTTTTGGGGTGCTAGTTTTAAGTTTAGTCTTTTGAAGATTCGTTCAAATTTTCTAAAAGCCCATGGATGGTAGGTGAATTTTCTATATTGCCAGTTTGTGTTTTTAAGCGCTGTGAGAGTGGTCTTTTTTTATATTATCTTGAGTTTTTCCTTTCTTTTCATCATGTTCCTTATGATGGCTGGGTTGAATCCATTTAATACTGCTATCTCTTTTATGTGTTGTTCTTTCAAAAACTCCTCCCTACTCAGTGGGATGTTGTACAGCCGGTGAATTAGACTTCTGAAGGCAGCTAGTTGATGTGAAACTGGGTTGTATTCATTTTTCTTTATGTAATTATCTATGTGTGTGGGCTTCCTGTATATTCCAAAATCTACACCATGACAATTTCTAGTTATCTTGAGGTCCAAAAAGGGTAGGGTGTTGTCTTTTTCTACTTCTATTGTAAACTGGATATGATTATCTTGCAGGTTAGTCACCAAACAGCTGAGAATGAGATCGAATGATCTTGAAAACATTTCAATTATACAACAACATAGTAAGTGAAGTTGAGTGTAAACATAGTGACTCATTAATCAAACTCAAAAAAGCTCATCACTTCTTCATACTAGCCGTGTATAGGCTTCTATTTATCCAAAACCTTATCCTATATATGGCTAGTGTTAAGAAATAATTAATTTCCATCATGGAAATTAATTATTCTTTCACACTGGCCGTGTGTAGGCTAAATTGTGGAAACGTAGAGTCAGACTGAAAAATTCAATGCCATAGCCGGGATTTGAACCACGGATCTTCTGGTTTCCGTCCAGCCGCACTACCATTGTGCTACTATGGCCAATGTGCCGATATGACATTAAATTCTCCAACTGACTCGTATTTTCCCGGTAAACCACTTAGGAATTCTCATAAACACATGAGACAACTACCTTAATGGAGACTTACTACGTGTAAGTACTTTAAGGCCCGGGCTTTATAGTTAACCACTATTAGGTTAATTAATGGAACTACTTGCAATGAAAACTTCACTTATCTTAAGAAATTTTTCTTATTAATTTATAAGATCAATTTCGTAAATCCCTGTTTACATCCTCAGCCATCATCATGTAAATGATGATGATTTTCTTAAGATAAGTGAAGTTTTTGTTGCAAATAATTATATTTATATAGTAAAGTTATACAAAATTATTTAATCTTCCTACAAATCCATCATCACTTCTCATCTGCAACAACGCCCCGAAAAATAGATCTTCATGCTAAAACGAGAGCAGCTATGGTAAATTCCAGAATCCAGCTACAAGATGATCAGTCATAATCATCATCTGTGCATCAATACATAAGAAACAATTTTGTTTCATATGGCTTTACAACATGGTGCTTCGAGAGCACCAGCATCATCTCTTCGTCGCTCCATATGAAATTTCGCTTCAATTTCATGCAAAATTGATGAGTTTAATAATACACAATGTGGCAATATTAACTAAATTTTAAACAAACTGGAATTGCTTACTATTTCCCCTGTGTGCTTTGTTTATAATAATTTATGTCTGATATTCATGTTTTTCTTCATTTCTTTTCTTTACAGATCAGAAAAAGGAAGGTCAGGGTGGGATGTCTTCAGTTTATCGCAGCATTTGGAAACCTTCCAAGGGCAAGAAAGTAGAAGCGGCATTAAAATTTTTGAAACAGGATTGCAGGGATAAGTACTTAAAGGTAATCAACCTGCTATGTGGTGTCATCATGTGCACTGAATAACATGGATGATGATAATGGGAATTTCTGTTAACAGTAAAACAAACCAAAAACTAATTATGCAAGCAAGTGATTTGCAAACTAGTCCTAATATATAATCATAAACGAAAAGTCAAATTTCAGATATTAAGATTTATTACAATTTGGTTATTTGTCTTTCTGTACTGTTAATACCTTCAGTTTTTTCATTTGATTGAGATCTTGTTTAACTACAGGACCGAATGGTTATTAGGAAAACCTTAAATAGCTTAATCCATGATAATTTCATTTATTTTAAATCTCAAATAACAATAACAAAATAAACTAACATAAGTCTATTTGGAATAATACAAAGCTTTAGGTATGCATATGTCTGAAAAATTGTTGATGTCCTAAAGATGAGAGTACTTTCCACTATGGGTGGTGAATTAGTAATAGTTTCTCTGAAAATTTTCATTGTACATAGCTATTATCTTGTTGTTTATGGGAAAACAAACATTCTGAACTAATGCCTTTCTATGATTATGTGAATAAATGAAGCCAGTTTTTCTCCTTAATTGCTATTGTAGTGTTAGCCAGTAAGTTTAGAAGTTTTACTGCTGTAGTATTTTTTTCTTCAACTTCAGTCATATGTATGTCTTAACTTACAAATAATCCACAAACATGTAATAAAACATAATAATCACATTGTCTAAATAACACAAATTAACAATAATTGTTATCTAAATAACAACTTAACCAATAGTAGAATAGAATAGAATTTTACACAAATATAAAAATTGGTTACTAAATCTCCACTTAACTTAAGAAATTGATATTAATATTTCTTTCTAATGAAGATCCATTTCGAAGGCAAATTGCATTTGTCCTCAGTTCAAAACAAACTCCGTTGTCAAGGAAATCTCGGTTACCATGTTTTCTCTTTTGTTATGTTATGTTTTCAGCATTATCAACATCTGAAGACGAAACAAACTTAAAAACAGAATCAACTGCCGGTATGTCAAAATTCATTATGCAACATTTATTTTTTAAAATAAATATCTTTTCCCAAACTATTAAATCTATGGGATCATTTAATTGTTTTAATAATTTAACTTCGGGATTTATTTCATGGTTAAATGACCAAAAATGATCTGCTATGGCCGATTTACCAGTTTGTTTATATTTAATGTTACAAAAATGTTCTTTCTTTCTAGTTTCCAAACTATATTAAAATAAAGCAAAATAAAATGGTTTTGTAACAAATATAAACAAACTGATACATCAGCCGTAGCAGATCATTTTTGGTCATTTAACCATGAAATAAATACTGAAGTTAAATTATTAAATCAATTAAATGGTCCCATAGATTTAATAGTTTGGGAAATTATATTTATTTTAAAAAATAAACATCACGTAATGAATTTTGACATACTGGCAGTTGATTCTGTTTTTAGGTTTGTTTCATCTTCAGATGTTGGTAATGCTGAAAACATGACATAACAAAAGAGAAAACATGGTAACCGAGATTTCCTTGACAACGGAATTTGTTTTGAACTGAGGATGAATGTGATTTGCCTTCGAAATCGATTTTTATTAGAAAGAAGAAAGAAATATTAACATCAATTTCTTAAGTTAAGTGGAGATTTAGTGACAAATATTTATATTTGTGTAATATTTATTGCTTCACTGTAACTAGCTTCATTTTCTACGTAATAAGAATAGAATTTATTTATACAACTTGCTATTTACAATATTGTGACTGTGTGGGTTCGTAGAATTAAAAGTCCAATTTGCAGAAATTAAAAATCGTTCTTTATTTGCATAGGAATACACTGTTCAATTCTCACGTAACAACATTACGTCACATTCACACAGTCTACCAAGGTCGATGACAAACAACGTTCTGATCAGCTCTCAACACTCTTGTTACACAACTACTATTGTTTCAGCTCGTCACTTCCTTAAATACTTCATTCGTAATTCGAGAGATTTCCAGAACAATAAAGAACCCGAAATAATCCAGATGTTACCAGAAATTTCCATTTATCGCAGTTTGTTTTGTTAAGTCTTTTATTTCAGCTATCTTCATTTGCCATCTCTTTGTGTACACTAGCCGCGCTATTCTTAACTGCTTATGCAAGCCCTTTATTACCATGAAATACTACTTGCCATCTGTTATCTAATTGCGCCGAAATCTTTATGCTCATTCCGCGACAATATTTTATCTTTATTACATATATGTTTCTTAGTCTAGTTGTATAAATTTTTTGGTGTCACTTTCTAACCTAGCCGCTTGGCTCTGTTTGCCTTCTAGCCTTGCTGAGTAGCATAGTCACCCTTCTGTCATCTATTCTAATTTGCTATTTGTTTCCCCTTGTTGTCCCAGCATATTTTGTTTTCCACTCTTTACTTTTCTCATCCATTTCTCTTTAGCTTTCCAAAACAGGTTCCCCCATATTTCTATTTCTACTATCATTTTTTCCCGTAACCATTTTTATGGCTATCAGCTCCTTTACATTTTTCCCATTTCTTCTCACATACTTTCTGTCTCCATACTGCTAGCTCTTTGTACTCTGTCAGAATATGAACTATACTTTCTGTTTCTCCACATATTTCACATATTTCTACCCTGCTACTTCTTAGTTCCCTTAAGAACATTGATTCTGTCCTAATCCAAGCCATTCCTTCCCTCTCCTGTCTCTTTCATTCGTCTACATTTCTTACTCTTCCCCATTCTCTCTTTACTAACCTATAAAATTATAATGATTTTCTGTTTTCTAACCCTCTCCACATTTCCTGTCTTTGTTTATCTATTTTGGTTCTGACGATGTTCCAAAAATCTTCTACATTTCTATTTTCTAGTCTCCATAAATTCCCCATTCTTATTTCTTCTGCAGTTTTTTCTGCCTCTGATCACCAGCTTTTTCTACTTCCCATTTTCTTTTGTTGATTCATACATACTCGTTCCTTTAGCATATCGCCATCTTTTATCAAGCATTTGTACCAACATTTTAAAACTCTTTCAATTATTATAACTTTTCTTTTGTTTTTTTCCTAATTCTACTAAGCTGCTTTACCTAGAGCTGATCTAGGCAATCCCAACATCCCTTTAGCAAATTATTTGTATAACTGGTCTATTTTATTTGTTACTTTTGACATCCCCCATATTTCTGCAGCATACAACATCCTTGACTCTACCAGTGTTTCATACATTCTCTCTAACCATTTGCTTGACATATCAAGTTTTGCTTTGCATATCCTTATTTCTGACATTGCTGCCTTTCCTTTGGCTACCACCTTCCTGCCATGCGCTTCCCATTGTCCATTATTATTCATCCTAAGTATTCAAATTCTTTTACAACTTCTAATTTTTGTCCTAAAAACCATTGTACCTCTTTCTTAAATTTTGTTCCTCTTTTAAAGACCATCACTTTTGACTTTTTTGTATTTACTTTGATTCCCCACTCATCACAAAACTTTTGAATTTCATTTGTTGCTCTTTGTAATCCTAGTTATGTATTGCTCCTACTGTCAGATCATCTTCATATAAAAACCTGGTATCTCTTTATTTCCTATTATCGGAAGTGTTGATTTCCTCCTTTCACTCTATCCACTATATTATCTATAAACAAATTAAATAAAGGGGACTTAATTTACAGCCTGTCTTAATCCTATGTTTTGTTCTGTCATCTTTGTGATTTTATTCCTTTCACATCTTACACAAAATTTAATTCTTATGTACTCTATATATCTCTATTTGAAGAGATATATACCCATTAATACTCTATATATCTTAGTTATTTCTTTTATAAATTCTCCATTTACTCCTTTTATTCTCAATTTGCATATTTATTTATATTGTCAAATGCTTTTTCAAAGTCTGCAAAAAACATGTAAACTCTACCTCTTTTCCTACTGAGATATTTATCAATAATTGTCTTTATTATGAATATTGTGTACTTGATGGAAATTAATCGTTCTTCCACACTAGCCGTGTATAGGCTAAGGTTTTGGATATTATATTATCATATTATCTACTTATTAATTTCTAGATGAGTCATATTTATTACACATCGGCTTCACTTATGTACTTATTTTGAGGACATGTTTCGCAAACCATCGTTTGCATCTTTGGCTCTCGGCAGTCGCATAAGAGCCGAAGATGCAAACGATGGTTTGCGAAACATGTCCTCAAAATAGGTACGTAAGTGAAGCCGATGTGTAATAAATACGACTCATCTAGAAATTAATAATTATTTCGCTTTACTGTGGTGTTCCAATACAGTTAAATCTCGATATATTATCTACTGTTTGTTTACCTTTTTCTGAACCCTGCCTGAAATTTTGATAGTTTTCCTTCTATCTCTGCTCAGTCCCTTAACCTATTTGCTAATATTTCTGAATATGCTATACCTAGTACATATAATAAGCTTATTCTTCTGTAACTTCCTGGATTATTTTCTCCTCCTTTCCCTTTATTTATTGGTACTACCATACTTATTTTCCAGCACTTTGGTAACTCTTCATTATCTTTAATTTTATATAACACATTTGTCATTATATTTAGGCCTTTCTTAGTATTGCTATATTTTTTTCATAAGTCTCCTGGAATCCCATCTATCCCCACCGCTTTGACTTTTTTGATTTTTTAACTGTTGGTGAACTTCTATCAATGTAAATTTACCATCTAGTATTCTATTTTTTACAATTTCCATCCCTGTATTCCAATATCCTTATCTACTCCTTTATCATCTCCTATTAAGCCTCTAAAATACTGTAATCATTCCTGAGGCAATATTTTAAATTCTTTCCCTCCCTTCTTATTTGCTTTTTTCACTACTTCCCATATTATCTTTTTCTTCTGTTGCATCTCTTAATTTCTTTTTTATATGTTCCTAACATTAGGTTTTCTTTTCCTTCCTTGGCTAATTTTCATTTCTCCCCTGCTTTAGATACTAGTAGCTTTAATAATTCAAGTGCTTTCCATATGTTTCCTTTTGTGGCAATCATTATTCCATATTCTAAGATTTGACCTACTTCTAACTTAATAGCTGCTAAGAAACCTTCCTCCTTTTCATCTCTCGATTTAAATATTTCTGTTTCTTTTAATTGCACTGTCTCCTCTTCCTCCTGTCTCTCTGATCCTTAGATTTCTAATAATAATGGGAAGTGGCTACTATTTACTGTCACATTCTGAACCTTAAAATACTGATTTTCTCTTCCATTTTTTCTCTATATATAACCTATAAAACTTGCGGCCATTTGTGTTTACAAACGTAAACTCCCCTTCTTTGTCTTTCCCTACATCACCATTACATATTATTAAATTATTTGTTTCACAGAAACCTATCAGCTTACTATCTCCCTATTTGTTATTTTAGTTCTTCTTTTTCTTGGTCTTATTTCATATAAGACCAAGACCCATAAGACCCTCCATATAAGACCATGTAAGACCCTCCCCATATTCTTCTCCATATAATTTACTATTTCCCTCTCCTATTCTTGCATTAAAATCTCCCATTATTATACATTTTATATCTATTCTTCCATATCTTCCTCTAGAGCGTTATAATCTTCCTCTAGATCATAATATAATCTGGGATTATGGAAAGCTTATGCATCTGGAGAGTTATATACTACCCCTAGCCCTATTCTCATGTTAATTTTTCCTATTTGCCTAATTATCAGCCACAACACTTCCTTGTCCCTATCCCTTAATGTCATTGTGTCCACAGTCACTTCTAGATCTTTCCTAATTAGAATTCCTGTTCCTCCTGATGCCCTGCCTTTATCATTATTTTTGTTTGCTTTCTTTCCTATGAATTTAAACTTCTCTAAACCTTGTGTCACGTAAGCTTGCCCGGTAATCTCTTAACGGTCACGTGACCTCATCTCCTCTCATTGGCTGCTGTTTGGTAGAGACTGTTTTGCGGTAAAAATTAGTTCGTTATTTAACATGGTGATATATCTTTATATGTTGAAAGAGAATTGTCAAATATTTACTTTCATAACTGTTTCAATTAAATATATTACGCAACAGAGTTAATTTATCTGAAATGCATGTTAATTCTTAAACAAAGTAAAGAGGAGGTTCCTTTGCATCTAGGCCTGCCTTTCTGATTACACAAGAGCACGTGCTTTAGCGGTAGTTTTTTTTTTATTTTATTTTATTCAATGATCGATCAGCAGTACATGCTTTACAGATCCTTGTTGGCTAATTGAATCTCTATGAACTATATAATAACATGTAAGGAAAACCAAGTTGGCTCCTATTATCTATTTAACACTGTGAAACAAGAGAAAAATAAGTTAATTAAAACAAACAAGTGATCAAAGAGATAAGAACAACAGTTATTGTGAAACAATATTCATAATTTTTTTTCAATCAGAGTCACTAAGGAGGAGATCCTGTGGGAGTCGTCTCTTCAGGCGCGTGGGCTGGCGGGTTCGTACGCCGATGTCGTACATCACAGCTTTCTAAATAAGTTCACAATCACTGATAAATTATAAAAATGTCAAGAGACTCGGTAACACGCAAATTACACAAAGTCAAGGCCACCTGGAATTCCATTTAGCGGTAGTGAATTACATATATTTGTTTATATTTGTTTATATGAGTTTTATCACTGACCTTGTTCTGAACTGGATTAGTCATGTATTGTCATTAGAAGGTGTACTGTGCGCGTTCGAGAGATACGTTATTTTATCCATCGTTTATTGCGCATGTACTTATTATATGTATAATGGCAGAGTCTACCGCCAGTTTTCCGCTGAAGCATCGTAAGGGTAAGCCATTACAAAGCGGTGAAAAAAGAATTGTGTTGCATGTGTTTAATGCACTCACAGAGAAGAATCCGTCTTTGTCAGTGAGGGAAGTCAAACAGTTGTGCTCCGAACTTACAGGTGTGAGTGTTAGATCCGTAGGAACATCGCGACATGAAATTGAGGAAACAGGAAAACTTACCACTCCAGGCAAAAGCAGGAATAAACAAAAGTGCGTGCTCGGAGAAAATACGTGAAAAGTGTTGTGCGTCGTCATGTGTGTAGTTTTTCTTTAGAAACGAACTCCCTAACATAAGTAACATTTCGTCTGCTGTAAATGAGGATACAGATTTACCAAATTTCAGGAGATTGCTTATACAGCTGGGATTTGTGAATGAAAAAAGAGGCAAGAAAAATGTGCTAAAAGACAGAGGCGATATTGCTGTGTGGCGAAGACGCTATTTTAAGGACAACCACACTGCACCGAGATACAAATCGCTAAATATACACGAAGAACACACGAAAAGTATGGTGTAACACGACTTTTAAGACTGAAAGACAAGCATTTTTGAAAGGTATGTGTTCTGGTTTAAAAATCTCAGTGGAAAAGGCCAAAGGCCTTTCATTATAAACTCTTTCAGTTTCATTGCTCAGTCATTGTGTTTCAATTTGCTCAGTTCATTATAAACTTGTATTTTTGCATGCCTTCATATCCTTATTTGTATGATTTTTGTATGATTTTATTTATCTTCCCGGCAATTATTACGAAATGTGACGGGAAGGCACCGCCTATGGCGTATGACGCGAAAGCATTAGCCAATTAGGGCGAGGGGGAGGGCTGTTGAACGCGGAGTGATACATTTCAGCCGGGCAAGGTTATATGAAACAGATATTAACTGTATATTTACTTTTTTTTCAAGCCAGATTTCTACTACTCCTATAATGTCTATGTTTTCTATTTCTCTTTGTAGCTCTTCTGTAATTAGCTTATTTTTTAATCCCTCCACATTCCAAAATATCAGCTTTAATCCCGTTCCCTACGTATGTTTTTGTTTTGTTTATATAAACTTTTATAATTTGGATCTTGATCTAACCAATCCAAGATGCACTTTCAATAGATTTATATCAACTGTGACAAATCAAAATTGAATTAATTCTGTTTATTTTGCTTCATCAAGTTTAAAAGAATTTTAAATTTAATGATAATACTTTCCCTCTTTTTCTCATGATTAGTTGTACTACATCTGTGTTCTATTAGGCATCTTACCATTTTGAATTGACATGTCTGTGTAAGAGCGTGTTCCATTCATAGATGTTGATTTGGCAAAGACTCACTTTACATGGTTACAATAATCCTTGTTTCAACATTATGTTCCAAGGTATATGCATTATATTTATTTTAATTATTGCACCACTCTTGCCTGAGATGTAGGTTACTTAAACTTTTCTTTGCAACACACACATACTTATTAATTCCATCCAATATGTTTATTAATGTTTTTAGCATTTTTATTTAATATATTTGTTTCTGGTATCTGTTTTATATCTTCTTTATTCCACACAGAATTTTATGCTACATAAAATATAATTATTTGTAACAAACTTCACTTATCTTTGTTTTTTCTTTCTGTGAAAACAATTTTCTTAATAAATAAGTGAAGTTTGTTACAAATAATTATATTTTATGTAGCATATGTTGCTTCACTGATGCTAGCTTCTATTTTTTATGTATTGTTGCTGATCGCATTGTTGGTTGGGGCTGCCCAAAGCCAGCGCCGGGCATGCTGGGCAGGAAGGAGACAGATAGTGGTGAGCGAGTTGGACGCTTGCTGAGAACAGCTATCCAGCAAAGCCTTGGTCGACCTCCCACCCCAATTCATATCCCGCTGCAGGAGTTCGACTTAGCAATTGAACAGCTATCCAGCAAAGCCTTGGTCGACCTCCCACCACAATTCGTATCCCGATAAGCTGCCTACACCTTTGTCGACGGGGTACGAGATGCCGAGTTACGAGATATTAATGCTCAGCGACTACAAGACCATCCACGAGGGGCTAACGGCCGCATTGAGGATGGAAACGGCCAAGGTGACAGCTATCCCGACCTCGAGAACAAGGAGTATCCGCTACAATGGAGACCAAAGACCAGTCCAGGGACGCCGACGAACACCAGGTAAAGTGTGTTGGACGTGTGGTTAGAGAGAGAGAGAGGCTGCCTGCACCAAGAAAAGCAGCCGGAAAAAGAGTAAGGGCCGGCGTGGCGAGGGGCATGTCGGCACCTCACCACCATCCTCTCGAGTGACTCTGCGTGCTGTCAGCCAACACATGGATGACGGCCTCATCGCGGACGGTTGGGTGAGAGGGAAGCCGTACCACGTGCTTGTGGACCCCGGGGCAGCCGTGACTATCATCGGACCTGACGTAGCCAGGGGTTTGCCGTCGAGAATACCGAGCCGACCAAACCAGCTAGTTACAGCATCAGGGGAAACTTTGCTTGTGGAGAGGGAGGTCCTGCTGCAGTTGACCTTGGGACGGAGTGCCGTGCGTCTGTACTCATTATAATGTTTGTCGCGGAGGTGGCTGAGGAGGTTATGCTAGGATTGGATGCCCTCAGGAGCCATGAGGTGGCGGTCGACGGTAGGAAGGTCCTGCAGCTCAATGGAGAAGAGGTGATATTCCGGCACCCCGAAGAACGCCTTGGAATCTGGAGGGTCATTCTGAGAGAAGGCGTGGTTGTCCCCGCGAGAAGCGAGGTGATGGTGACGGCGCGGCTGGAAGGCCAGTGGACGAAGAACATGTTGCTGGACCAGAATACGTCTGTGCAAGGATTCTTGTGTAGCCAGGGCATTGTTGCCATGCCGGGAGGAGGTGCCGGCGAGGCTGCTCAACCCAACGGACACCGATAACGACATCCAGGCCGGGACGGAGCAGGGGACATGCGAGCCCCTTGTCAGCATAACGCCAATCGACAAGACCTAGGAACTGTTGCCGACGCAACACCTGGGGCCTGGCTGGAAGGCTTATTGGAGAGGGCGGCCGACCACCTGACAGCAGAACAGCTCGAGAAGGTTTGACAACTGCTGAGACGATACCAGTGCGTTTTCAGCCAATGCAACAGTGACTAAGGTTGCACAAACCAAATGCTTCACGAAATCGACACCGGAGACGCCCGGCCTATTCGGCAACCACCCAGATGCGTTCCACTGACAAAACAAATGGCAGAACGGGACATGCTGGAGGACATGAGATCAGGGGAGTGATTGAAGAGTCTGACGGTCCTTGGTGTTCCCCTATAGCTCTGGTGACGAAGATGAATGGTGAGCTACGCTTCTGCGTGGACTACAGAAAGCTGAACTCTGTCACCAGGAAGGACTGCTTCTCCTTACCCCGGGTTGACGACACCCTGGACATGCTTGCTGATGCGCAGTTGTTCTCCACCCTGGACCTGAAGTCGCGTTACTGGCAGGTGGCTCTAGACCCGAGAGACAAGGAGAAGACCGCATTCTCGACAGGCCAAGGGCTCTGGCAGTTCACAGTTATGCCATTTGGTCTCTGCAACGCACCAGCTACATTCAAACGCCTCATGGAATCAGTAATGAGAAGATTGACTTATGACGCATAGTTGGATGACATCGTCGTCATCGGCAAGACATTCGAAGACCATCTTGATAACCTGAGCAAGGTGCTACAGAGACTGCAGGTGACCAACCGGAAGTTGAACGTGAAGTGCCAGCTCTTCTGCAAGGAAGTCAACTTCTTGGGGCACATAGTCACACCAACCGGAGTGGCCACAGACCCGGAGAAGACACAGGTCGTGAGAGATTGGCCTCGCCCAAAGGATAAGAGAGAATTGCACAGTTTCCTGGAGTTGTGCAGTTATTACCGCCATTTCCTAAAGGGGTTCTCCAGCATCGCCAAGCCCCTCATCTGTCCGACAGAGGAACACCGACCTTATGTGTGGACGGAGGACACCGAAGGCGCTTTCCAGCAGCTGAAACAGACACTTTGCAATGCTATTTTGATATTTCCACAACCAGGTGGAGCCTTCATTGTGGACACCGACGCTAGCAATCATTGCATTGGAGGTGTCCTATCCCAAGACCAGGACGGCCACGAATGAGTGATAGCCTACTACAGCAAGACACTGTCCAAGGCAGAGAAGAACTACTGCATCAGCCGGCGATAACTGCTGGCGGTAGTGAAGACTTTGGAGCACTTTCACAAGTACCTGTATGGTCAGCCATTGCATTGAGGACTGACCACTCCGTCCTTACTTGGTTACTTAGCCTTAGAAACCTGCAAGGCCAGACAGCCTGTTGGATCCAGAGGCTGCAGGAGTACGACTTCATCTCCGAATATTGTATAGGGAAGAGCCACGCCAATGCAGATGTCATGTCCTGAAGACCCGGCTGAGAAGAGTGCGGGCAATGCACGAGAGTGGAAGAGAAGGAGCGTCCCGCAGCTGTGAGGGTGGTTACGGCAGTGGATGGATGGGATAGCGCAGGCGTTAGGAGGAAGCAGCTGGTGGTTGCGACTTGGAGCCACTCTTGAAAGAAGTGAAAGCGGGGACAAGACCAACCTGGGAGGACATCGCTCCCAGAAGTTGTACAAGTCGTACTGGGCCCAATGGGTTTCACTGAAGTCTAAAGAGGGTGCACTGTTTCAGGTATGGGAATAGGCCAATGGGAAGACACAGACAGAGCAGTTGGTACTTTCCCGGAGTAAGATCTCGGAAGTCTTGGTGGAAGTACACGCAGGTACTTCAGGACATCTGGGAGCAAACCGAACGATCGACAAACTGCGACAGCGCTATTACTGGCTGAGGCTCCGAACAGACGCTGAGAGATGATGCCCACAATGTCACGTGTGCAGGGCGAGTCCCAGCCCCAAAAGAGCCGGGGTTGCATGCAGCAGTACAATGTCGGAGCGTCTTTCGGACACATCACTGTCGACATAGCTGGACCATTTCCAGTGTCCGACTGAGACAACAAATACTTGATGGTGGTGGTGGTGCACTACTTCACCAAGTGGCCGAAGGTGTATACCATCCCGAACCAGGAGACGAAGACGATTACAGACTGCCACGTGGAGCAACTGTTCTGCCATTTTGGGATCCTGTTAGAGCTCCACAGCGACCAGGGCAACAAATTTTTGTCTGACCTGATGAAGGAGGCACTGGAAAGACTTGGGGAAAACAAGATCCGCACAACACCTCAACACCCGCAGTCGGA
Source organism: Mantis religiosa (assembly GCA_030765055.1). Lineage (NCBI taxonomy): Eukaryota > Metazoa > Arthropoda > Insecta > Mantodea > Mantidae > Mantis > Mantis religiosa. The sequence continues at coordinate 106,403,194 of CM060949.1, forward strand.
CGGCATGGTCGAGAGGTACATCAAGACCTTAGAAGAACACCTGAGGAAGGTCATGTCCATCCATCAGCAAGACTGGGACGTCAAGGCGTCATTGTTCTTGCTGACCTACCACTCGTCAACACTCGACACCACTGGAATGATGCCAACAAGCTTTATGTCGGCCGAGTGCTATGCCTCCCTTGTGACCTGGTTTTTGGGAACCTCCCCGAAGCGAAACAGCCAGCAACCGAGTATGTGGAGAACCTCGTAGACCATGTCCACAGTATAGATGAGATGGCTCGACAGAACATCCAGATGGTGAGAGACTGCATGAAGACCAGATATGACACGGAAGCCAACAGCCAAGGATTTTAGCAATGTGACCTGGTCTGGTTGTACCGCCCTACCCAGACTAAGGGATGCAGCCCGAAACTTCAACAACTGTGGCAAGGACCGTACCAGGTGGTAAAGTGAATTACGATGTGGTCTACCATATCCATAAGGTGCCCCGAGTAAAGATGTTGGTTGTATACCTGGATCGTCTGGAACGTTACAATGGTGCTGTTCGGGACAGCCAGCCTTGAGGAGGGATGAGTGTCACCAATCGCATTTTGTTGTGTTGGAGCCGCGACAAGTCAGTGCTGGGCATGTGTGAAGGAAAGAAAGAGGGCGCATGGGCAAGAGAGAAAGATACAGATAGTGGCACACCGAATTGGATGCTTGCTGAGAGAGAGAGAAACAGTGAGGGAAAGAGACAGAGATATCTGGATGGTTCTGTCTTTCTCTCACTGCGGCGCAATCTTTCTCGGGAGTTCTACTGCATTCTAGAACAATGAGTGGAGGTATAAAAACCCCGCAGAGTGTTAGATTGGAGCTCAGGTCAGTTGCCAGTTGAGTTTAGTGCAGTTGTGTTTAGCAGCTGTGTTGTAATTGTGCGATTGAAGTGTACCGCAGTGATTTCTTTCGTTTGTGTACATGTGGTGAAGCAATGAGACGACCTGGAATTCTGCTGTTGTGTATGTCATGTCTTTTTACTGCAGCAAGGGTTGTACAAAGTTATTGTTTACTGCAATAAAGATCATTTTAAATTTCTGCAAAAGGGACTTTTAATGTTATGAACCCAGAAAATCATATACACAATACATGTGCTAAATACACTTGTTGCTTTTTTGACTCCTTTGGCACCTATCATATGCAATTTTCTGTTAATCTTAAAATTCATATTTAGAATCAATATATGTAAGTGTCATGATGACATTAGCACATTCTTCTCCTTGATGTTTATCATACTAAGTATGATAAACCCCATACTCCATATATTGAATGTCCTTGAAATTCAATGAATTTTGCCACTGTTGAATAAAGAGAAAACACTTTTATGAAACAATAAGAAATTTTGTCAGCCATTGTTTGTTGAAGCAGGATGTATCATTGAAACATCATCTCACTTCCCAGTACTAATACTGCCACTATTCCATCCTAGGATCTACCTCATTCACTGTACCTTCTATTTCATGAGAAAAAGTATGCTCTGATAAGCTGGACCAAATGGAAATGATGATGCACAAGTAATCCTGGTTAATCGTCTTGGAATTTAGTGTGTGATTAAAGCAGTAATGATGGCTCATCATATAATGAAAGAAATAATTTTTCTTTGTTGTTTTGACTATGTTTTACACTATTTACAACTAATAGAAAAATGAAAAAGTGCTTCTTTGGAATAGTGGACATGATGTTTACCATTCTTAGAGCAGCTATACTTTTTGTATGAATGTATCAGTAACTTAATTGTACCTGTAAACAGTTGAGTCTTTTTTTGAGTTTGATTAATGAGTCACTATGTTTACACTCAACTTCACTTACTATGTTGTTGTATAATAGAAACTTTTTCAAGATCATTCGATCTCATCCTCAGCTGTTTGGTGACTAAATGCTGAGACAAACAGCTGAGGATGAGATCGAATGATCTTGAAAATGTTTCTATTATACAACATAGTAAGTGAAGTTGAGTGTAAACATAGTGACTCATTAATCAAACTCAAAAATGAAGAATATTTCACTGTTAATAATGCTTCTGCTTTTAATATACAGTTGAGTCTGTTTTCAAATTTTGCATCCAATCAGTTCTGCATTGTCTAATATGAAACCATTTTTAGGCAAATATTCATTGGGCTTAAAATGAAGTACCAAACTCAGTAGAAGAATCACTTATTGTAGGAATGTGTAATATATGAGATATTTGTGCATTATTTATGGTTGGAGAAAAGCCTGTCAGTAATGCATATGAAAAATCTTTGGCTTCTGTTAGTGTGAAATGTACAGGCTTTTTGAGTTGAAGTTCCAACTTTTATAAAATGGTTTTCTGAAAATATCTGAAAACATAAATTAGTAGTAGAAAAAAATATATTTCATGGTGGTATTTTTAAGATAAAGTAAAATGCCTTTCTTTCAGGACTTTCTAGAACTTGCAGGAAAATGGGCAATGCTAAAATCAAATGCAATAGTTAAGTTGTATGGTGTAACACTAAGTCCATTTGCAATGGTAATGGAGTATCTAAGCCAAGGACCTTTGGATGCCTATTTACGGGAACATAAACATTCCATAAAGCAGGTTGATCTTGTTGAAGCAGGAGCATTCCTTGCAACTGCTCTTTGGCATCTAGTAAGTATAGACCTTTGTGATATCAATTAATGTTTTTACAAATCGGTTTTATAGTTGCCTGCTTGATATTTTAACTTATTTGGTGAGCAGGAGTCTTCCTTAGCCTGGCACTATTGCTACTACTGTTCTTTAGTACCATAGTTGTCCTTTAACTATATTAATAGTGAAAGTGGGGGTAGAATTTTTGTTGGCCTTTCTGCAAATAAGAAATCTACATAATCAAATTGAATTCATCTTTATGCGGATATGTATCATAATCGTGAAACATTAAGAATAGAATCTTATCTGAGTAATCTTTAAAATCCATGCAATTTGACAGTGATTAGAGAATTTCTTGGAATGGTTTTACAGCAGATTTGCTTTTTATTTATTTATTTACATATTTTATTTATTTATTCATTCATTCTGATTTCCACCTGAATGTCTGTTTTCTGTAATAAACAGTGTCATATAAGGGCTTTGACCAGAGGAAGAGACCTTTTGAGATTCAGTGTATTTTTTTTTTAAGGAATATCTTGAATCCATGACTATTTTGCAGTAAAATCTAGAAAAAGGCAAGAAGAAGTTAAAAGATACCTAACTAGAATTGAGTTGTATAAAGTGAATGCCACCTGTTAATAAAAATAATAAGATGAGGCCATTTTTTCATAATCTCATATGTGAATATTTTGCTATAGGAAGACCAAGGAGTAATACATGGAAATATAAGATGTCGCAAACTTCTTGTCGCTGTACATGATGACAACACATTTCTAGTTCGTCTTGCTGATCCTGGATTGCATACATATTCGGCTTCTGAGTAAGTTTCAAAATAATGCTGCTGTCTTTCTTTCTAATAGTTTTTTAACTTAATTTCAGTATCTATGAAAATCAAAGAAAAGCCTTGAAAACTTAAATTGACTTAGATCTGCAAATGCATTCTCATGATTTAAATATTTTAAAATTATTTTTAATCTTTTTTTGTGTTGTATAAGAGCAAAATGCCAATCACTTCTGTTTCTGTTATTAAAAGTAAATAAAAATCAATAGCATAAATCAATTTTGTTACTCAGGGCTATTCTGTAACCCCCTCCCAGGTAGGTATGGAAATTGGCGATCCTGGAGTCCTGAGCCAAATCTCTCGATTGGGTTCCTCTGAGTGATGAGAGAGCTAATGCCAAACACCCAAACAAGGTCCACATCTGTGTTTGACCCTAATCTAAGTAAAGTAATTAAATTATAGTAAAGTCAAAGCAAAGCCAAAACAAAGCCAGAGCAGAGCCATAGTTGAGCCTGAGTGAAGCCAGAGCGGGACCGGAGTGGTGACCAGAGCATAGCTAGAGCAAAACCAGAGCAAAGCCATTCCATAGTTTGCTTACAGAATGAAGTTAGAGTGAGGCTAGAGTGAAGCCAGAGTGGGATCGAAGGTGGATCAGACCCTAGCCAGAGCCATGCCAGAGCCAAGCCAGAGCCATGTCAGAGCCAAGTTACAGTGCATTCAGAGTGAAGTTAGAGTGAAGCCACAGCAAAGCCAAAGCCAAGCCAGAGGAGGACCAGAGTGGTGACCGGAGCCTAGCCAGAGCCAAGCCAGAGTTAAGTTAGGGAATGAAGTTAGTGTGAGGCCAGAGCAAAATCAGAGCTAGACCGGAGTGGGGCCGGAACCTAGCCAGCGCCAAGCCAGATCCAAGTTAGAGTGGATTTAGAGTGAAGCCAGGGCAAAGCCAGAGCCAAGCCAGCGCCAAGCCGGGACCGGAGTGGTGACCAGAGCCTAGCCACATCGAAGCCAGAGCCAAGCCAGAGCTAAGTTACAGAATGAAGTTATAGTGAGGCCAGAGCGAAGCCAGAGCAGGACCAGAACCTAGCCAGAGCCAAGCCAAAGTTAAGGAATGAAGCTAGAATGAGGCCAGAATGAAGCCAGAGCAGGACTGAGGTGTGCCGAAGCCTAGCCAGAGCCAAGTTAGAGTGAGATAGGATTGAAGCTGCAGAGAAGCCAGAGTGGAACCAGAGCGGAGCTAGAGCAAAGACAAAGCAGAGCTAGAGCAAAGTCAAAGCAAAGCCAAAGCGGAGCCAGAGCAAAGCAAGAGCAAAGCAAGAGCAAAGCCAAAGCAAAGCCAAAGCAAAGCCAATGCAAAGTTAAAGCAAGGCCAAAGCAAAGCCAAAGCTGAGCTAAAGCGCAGACAGAGCAGAGCCAGCCAGAATAAAGCCAGAGAAAAGCCAGAACAAAGGCAGAGCAAAACCAAAGCAAAGCCAAAGCAGAGTCAGAGCAAAGCCAAAGCAAAGCCAAAGCGGAGCCAGAGCAAAGCCAAAGGAAACTCAAATCAAAGTGAAAGTAACAGACAATAAAGTTCATTAACCCCTGAAAACAAGGTTATGATTTCATCAGGTAGTGCTTCCAAAAGAAAGCTTTGCTATCTCCAAGATTACAAACAGGATGTTAATATTGTACACAGTGACAGTGGCTGTGTAGTTGTAAATATTAGAAAGCTTTCAGAACTTCTAAATCGATTTATGCAAAAACTGTGGGGCCAGTAATTGTGTTCAGCTGCCAGAAAATATTTCAGCTTGGAGGGGCTGGGCTACCAAACCAACTGTAAACTGTATACAGAATGTGGGAAAGAAAAGAGTACTGTGTCCTCAGAACTAAGTAACACAAGACATTATGCAGTAAATATAAGATTAGCAGTAAGAAGGCAGTACGGGCCACCTTATTTCATAGGTTCTCAACTGATGCAAATCCATAGCATGGGCTATGTCCAAAGGAGGAAAGCTCTTGGTGCAACAAGTAAGTGAAGCTGCAGAAAAAGAGCACACTCATAAAAATTCTCTTTCTGTAGCAATAATGGAAATAATTAAACCTATCTACAGAGATCTTGCCAACCCTCAACTTCTCTCCAAGCGTTTACAAGGTCATACTCACAATCCCGAGTCCTTCAACAGCTGTATATGGGAACGACTTCCAAAAACTGTGTTTGTAAACATGACTTCTCTAAAAATTGGTGCAAAGGATGCAGTGATATGTTTCAGTGATAGAGCCAGAAGCAGAGTCAGTGTCCTAGAAAAATTAGGCATCCATCTTGGTTACAACACTTGCAGCCCACACCATCATTGATCGACAGCGAGTTGACAAAGCAGAAATGTCAGCTAAAGAAATGACAAAGGAAGCCAGGATCATCAGAAGAAGAGAGAGAAAGAAGGCAGAGGGCAGAGAAAGTCAAAATGGGCAGGATTATGCACCTGGAATGTTCTGAATCACCTCATTCTTGAGTTAAAATTGTCAGCAATTTTATTTTCCATTTTTCCGTAAACTTGAAATTTTGATATTTAGGTGCACATTTCTCAAAAACCAATAAAGCTATAGCCATGAAACTTTGCACACCCTTTAAGTATACTATTAGTTATATCCCCTAGCATTTTTATTAAATTATATCATTAAGCTGAAATTTTAGAAATTTTACAATGATTAAATTTAATGAAATATTTGGGTAAATATTTTAATTAAATGATAAATTTATTTTTTCTATATTTACCTTTATACTTTTTAGGCAAAACACATACCCCTCTATATGCTTGATTGAAACATGTGCCAAAAAGACTTTTCTAATGTATGTTTCTGCATATATGTGTACCCAAATTCAAATTTATCTTATTTTGTTTATAATAATCACCATGTTACTTGGCCAAACTATCCAACCAATTTTAGTGATCTTTGAGATATATCTTGAGGTTATTATAGTGCACTTCCATATCAAGTATGGTTTGAATATATGCTGTGGTTACAGAGATATAAATTCAAACACAAGCATTGTAAACCTGGCAGTTCATGTCCAGGTCCCCTTAAAATAAGGTCAAAGTAAAGTTATAGAAAACTAAAATACAGTTTTTGAAAGGGCACTGATAACCATGGAGTTGAGCGCCCTTATTTATAAATCATCATCTATTCTGTAACTTCCAGTTAGGAGTACTGCTAACAATTATTGTTACGGCTAACAACTGAGCGCTAACAAGTATGGCAGGTTATCATATTCTGTAACCATGCTTGTTATGACGTTGGATCTTCTCAACCATGTTGTTAAGCACCTGGAGCGACTCATCGCAAATTCATATGCTTTGCAGGTGTGTTTTGTTTACACCTCTTTCGGCATGCCAGTTCAAATAGTGCAATTGTGATCACTTAAAGACGTCAATTCTGCACAGACCAAGTTGGAACGCAAGCAAGTTACAAAACTTCGGAAGAGGCAATGCAAAATATATATTAATTATTGTAGAAGTAATGCCATTATTAATTCGATATAATTATTTATAAATATAAGAAAAGATGCTGTTTTTAGAGTAATATATAATTTTTAGTAAATATCGTCTTATATGGACTAAGCATTTTAAACTTTTGTTTGGTATATCAATGATTTATTGCAAAGCAATACAACAAATAACTTCTTTTTACTTCTTGAAGTACTAATATAATTAAAATTGGATATCGTATTTTCTTTGTAATAGTCTCTAACCAGTACTGGAATGAAGTATAAGATCTAGTGCATCCTAAGCATGAACTTTCTACTTCTATACCTTCTTCTTAGCTGAAAAAATATACCATTTTACGAACATTTTGATAATTGTGTACCATATAAAATATGTATTTCTCTTAGGAATTAATGTAATTTGCCAGAGATTAGGTTAGGAAATTCTTCCGCTCAAGCATATAGTGATAGGACGTTATATCCACACTTAACACACACATATATGCTTTCACTTTACCAGAATTAATGTTTAAGCAATTGTTATATCCACACTTAACACACACATATATGCTTTCACTTTACCAGAATTAATTTTTAAGCAATTGTTATATCCACACTTAATACAAAAATATATGCTTTCACTTTACCAGAATTAATGTTTAAGTAATTGTTGCAAAATAATGCAAACATGAAGTAACAGCCCGCCTCGGTAGTGTAGATGGTAGCATGTGTGCCTCACGTTCAAGAGGTCCCGAGTTCGAATCTCAGTTAGGGTGAGTTGCCTGGATAAGGTTTCTCTGGGGTTTTCCCTTATCCTGATAGATGAATGTCGTGTAACTCTAAGCTCCATGGACCCCGGACTCATTTCAGCATCACTTCACCCATTTCATTCATCGTCCGATATGACTTAAGTTGGAGGACGTAACTTACAAACAAACAAATAAACAAAACATGAAGTAACAGCTAAATATTTGAAACTCTTTGCATTTAATAACACTGTCCTGCAACACTTTCCCGGTTTTGATGAACCATGGATGAACCGTAACCATGGTATACTTTTAAGGAGGTAGTCAATAACTTTCTTATATACTATCTTCGATACAAAAACATTATGAGAAATATACTACAATAGCTAGTATGAGCTTCAGTGCAAAATATGAGTTTAAAGCTTCATTACTTGTATTCTCGGCTACACTATTTTCTTTATAATTTTGGATGCCTCAGAAATGGACAAGGTGAATGATTTCAGCAAGAAATCAAGGAGATGGACAGATGTCACGGTCGATGGAACAATGCGGACTACTGTTGGTACTTGAAAACAGAAGTTCGCTAATCGTGACTTAAATGTAAATCAACACAATAGACTTTCCAGTCAAAGGAAATATAGCTTCACACCTTATTTTACAGATATACAAGTATTTGTATATATCTGTTACTCAGAAATTTTTCTTTTTGTATTCATTTTGTAACGCACGATCCTTACATAAAAACACCACTTTCAAATTATTATTTGTGATTTGTGAGAAAACTTTATGTGATAAGTAAAATGGGCAGCATGATTCAGTTTAGCACACTGAAATTAATTAACATTACCTCTCAGATCGCGAACCAGCAAACACAAGTTATATTTTGCAGGACAGTGTAATTTCTTATAATAATCTCTAATCAATACTGAAATGAAATACGAGTTCTGGTGATTTCATAATATGCATGTTCTATCTTCTATCATTAATTTCAAAGAAACTGCTTTAATTTTGATATTTATTTGCTTTGGCATCAGATGTCAAAGGTTACACAGCAGAAAATTAAATGTAACTGCTTGGTTACAAGATAATTCTGATGGAGAAATGAATCTCAGAGCAAACATTTCTTCAAGATGTTCTTTACTACCATGTAAATGACAAAGAGGTCAAAAGTTAGGTTAGGAAACTCTCTGCATACTTCTGGTGTAAGTAAACACTTTTCACTAATTTCACACACAAATTTATGGTTTCACTTATGATATTTTTTTATTTATTTATCTGCCGTAGGAGTCAACCAGACTCATGGCATCATCAAAAATACAGTTTATGTACAACAATTTTCAAAAATATAAAAATGAATTTCAATATAGTTGAGAATATTACAAATTAATATAAAGTCTAATACAATTTTTACTTATTCACAGGTATTGATGCCAATTTACATTCCCTTCTCTTGATTATTCTTTAACCTAGTTTGAAATAGGGTTATAAAGCAAAAGGATATACTATGCATTGCATTTATTTAATGCAATGCATTTATTGTCAATAGACTACAAAGCAGTTATATAACTTACAATACAAATGCCAGTAGAATTAAAATTCATCAATCATGTACAATGCCGTACTTATTAGGTAAATCTTAAGCTCCTATTACACAAATATAAATATTTGTTACTAAATCTCCACTTAACTTAAATTGATGTTAATATTTCTTTCTTCTCTGTAATGAAGATTGATTTTGAAGGCAAATTGCATTCGTCTTCAGTTCAAAACAAACTTCTATGTCAAGGAAATGTTGGTTACCATGTTTTTTCTTTTGTTATGTTATGTTTTCAGCATTACTAACATCTGAAGATGAAACAAACCTAAAAACAGAATCAACTGCTGGTATGTCAAAATTCAGTACACGACGTTTATTTTTTAAAATAAATATCTTTTCCAAAATTGTAAAATCTATGGGACCATTTAATTGTTTTAATAATTTAACTTCGGGACTTATTTCATGGTTAAATGACCGAAAATGTTCTTTATTTCTGGTTTCCAAAATACGTTTCATCTTTCCAATATAAAGCTGATCACAATCTAAATAATTAAATTAATAAATACCAGATTTTTTATTATTAGGAATTTTATCTTTTTTAGAAAATTGTAATATCATTTTTAATAAATCATTTTTAATAAATCAGTGCTTCTATAGTACTCAAGAGTTCTTCGAATATTTTAGACACCAGATTAAGTAGAGTAAATGATTACATGAGAATAATTTTATGATACTAATGGTTGTCAATTCATGTAAGTTTCCTGTATTTGCTAACTTTGATACTATTTAATCTGATTATTGCATGCAGAATTGATTAATTCTGTATTTTCTGAATTTCCAATTTGTATCGTTTGTACTGTATCTTGAATAAACAAATATTTCTGTATAGAAATTAAATGCTAAATAAATAAATAAATAATACATTTTTAATACTATATTTATTTTGAGGAACTAAAGTTATACCAACTTATTAAATTTTAGATGAGTCGCATTTTTTACACATCTGCTTCACTTTCGTTATACCAACTTCTTTAAAAAAAATTTTGAAAATGTTTATTAACCCAAGGATGGTAAGTAAATTTTTTAAATTTATAATCATCTTTTATTTTTTTAAGAGTAGAAATATCATTAATACTTTTTTGATATTTAAATTTTTCAATCTTCTTTTGTATAAAATCTTTATTAAAACCATTCATTAAAGAAGTATTAATATGTTCATTTTCTTTATTAAATTCTTTATTCAGGGGTATATTTATTAATCTATAAATCAAACTATTAAAAACCGCAAATTTATGTGAAAAAGGTATAAAACTTTTACTTTTTATGTAATTATAAATATGAGTAGATTTCCTATAAATACCAAAATCTAATTTGTTATTATTTCTTATTATTTTCAAATCTAGAAAAGGAAGAAATCCATTAATTTCAGTTTCTAATGTGAATTTTATAGCTTTATCTTGTAAATTTAGTAATTTTGAAGCACCATTAATTTGTTTTTCAGAAACAATAGCAAAACTATCATCAACATATCTATACCATTATTAAATTATAGGTGAGTCCTATTTATTACACATCAGCTTCACTTATGTACCTAATTTGAGGACATGTTTCGCAAACCTTCGTTCGCATCGTCGGCTCTTATGCGACTAAAGCTTGATCCAGTGGTGTGGGTAGTTCTGGAGTTGCTGCTGCCATCTTTTGATTTTGTGATGAATTTAAATGTGGGGTCATCTTCTGGCTGGATTTCAAAGTTCATTAGTTGGTTTTTATGTTTTTCTATGTATATTCTCTCCCATATGACGAGTTCACTATGTTTTTGTACGTATTTTAGTAATTTGGTGCTATCTTGAATTTCATGATTTTCAGACCAGAAATGTGCTGCTATTGAAGACTTATCAATATTTTTGTAGCTTAAGTGCCTAAAATGTTCTTTCTTTCTAGTGCCTATGTTTCTTTTTGTCCTCCCTATGTAAATTTTTTCACAGTCTTTACACTTAATCTTGTAAATGCCTGACTTTTCCTCTGGTTTTATCTTATCAGTATTATTGCTGTTAAATAGGATTTTAATGTTGTAATTGTTTTTTGGTGCCAATGTTATATTGTATTTCTTGAATATCTTTTGGAACTTTTTTGTGGCCCAGGGGTGGTAAGTAAATATAGCAAATCTAATTTCTTTTTTTATTGGTGTGAGAGCTGTGATCTGTTTTAATCTTTTTTGAAGTTTGAATGATTTTAGTTTTTTATCTACAAAGCTTTTTCCATATCCATTTTTTATTGCAGTTTTTAAGATTTGGTGGTATTCTTTTCGATATTCTTGCTGGCTGAGGGGTAGTTTTACTAATCTATGTGTGAGACTGTTGATGGTGGCATGTTTGTGTGGAATTGGGTTGAAACTATTTGCTTTGATGTAATTATGTGTGTTTTAGCTTTAGTCGCATAAGAGACGCTGATACTAACGATGGTTTGCGAAACATGCCCTCAAATTAGGTACCTAAGTGAAGCTGATGTGTAATAAATACGACTCATCTTACTCATCACGACGTCTCGTACCCCGTCAACGAAGGTGTAGGCGGCTTTTCGGTATACGAATTCGGGTCGTAGGTCGACCAAGGCTTTGCTGGCCAGCTGTTCAATTGCCAGGGCGAACTCCTGCAGCGTCTCCTCGGGCTGCTGCGTCCTTGACTTCAGTTGGCTATGGTAGGCTGCGGCTAAGCGATGGTTTCCAAACCGGTTTTCCAGGGCCTCCCATATGTTCCTGGGCGTCGCCGCTGTCCGGACCACGTTCAGAACCTCTGCGGCCCATCACTGGAGACTGGCTATTATCTGTGCAGCCTCTTCTTCTGGTGACCACTTGTGCTAGGCCACTGTGTCGAATAGGCGGCGGAAGACTTCGAAAGTTGACGTGCCGTCGTACTTTGGTGGTTTGACGCTTGCAGATGTGTTGGGTCGCGTCGGCCTTCAAATCTTTTAATCTCTCGCCGACAATGTCCTCCACCATGGCTTTCAGGGACTAAGTGTTGCTATCGGCCTTTCCCTCTAGGCCGTTAACGTGATTCGCCAGGTATTCGACGCGCTCGTCCACTTGAACCATCCGCTTGCCCAGCTCCGAGACGTCATCCCTCACGCCAGCCAACTGCTCCTCAAATTTGGCGGCGAGGGCCTCGTTCGCAGCCTTCATTTCTTTGGCCAGGCTATCGTTTGCGGCTTGCATGTCGGTGGTTAATTCGGCCTTCATTTCAGTCAGTCGTTGCGGCCAGTTTGTTATTCGCTGTTTTCATTTCTTTGAGCTCCGTGGCCAGGTTGTTATTTGCCGCTTCCGTCTTCACAGCGAGGTTGTCATACACTGTCTTCATTTCTTCCTTCTTCACTAAAATCTTTGCCAGTGCAGCTTCCATCGTTGTATCCCACTCCTGGCACCAATTGTGACTTTATGGGTTCGTAGAATTAAAAGTATAGTTTGCAGAAATTTAAAATGCTTTTCAGTAGAAATACACTTTGTACAGCCCTGATAGCAGCAGGATGACATAACATACACCAACACAGTCTCTCGTTGCTTCACCACATGTAAAGAAACAAAAGAATTCACTTTCAAATCATTACACGGCTGCACACACACGATTATCAGTTCTCAACTAGCCCCGACTGGCTAGCCGCGGCTCTTTTACACCTCCACTCATCGTTCCAGAAACTTGTCAACGTTTCAAGGCCTTTCGTGGAGCAGCGAGAACACAATGAAACTACCTCTGTCTGTTTCTCTCTCTGTTGCTCTCTTTCTCGGCAAGCGTTTAGCACCGCGCCCACACGCCGGCCGCTTTATCTGTCTCTTTCCTGCCCGTACATACCTGTCTCTTTCGCACGGGCACGGCACTGGCTTGTCGTGGCGATTCAACAATGCTTCGGCGACAGTATGCATTGTATTCAAATTCTACTAGCTGAAGAATGCTTGGCTATAAAATATAATTCTTATCATGGTGGTATTTTTTTGTCCCTTTTGTTTCTTTTGCACACAGTCTTTTCTGCTTTGCAAAAAGTTGTTTGTTGCTCTCACATGACTTTCTCTACTTTTGTACTACCTATTCTTACAAATGCTTATTCCTCTCTCTCAGAAATTAAATTGTTGCTGATTTTCTTGTAGACGCAAGGGGAATATGAGAATACAGTGGACTTAAGGGATAGTCAAATTTTAAAAACTGCTCCCTATATCATACCTTTGATATTCCATTCTCTTTGCAAGGCCAAGAAGCAAAACAATGAAAAAGACTCTCATTTATGAAAAGTAAAAGTTTTGAAAAAATCAGACAAATAAAAATGAGTATCCCGGAAATGATTTACTCTAAAAAAATGTTTATACAAGCTATATTTTTTGGATGGTAATGATTTTGTCTATTATGGTGGTTTACAGTTAAAACAAAAGTCATGAAGAGGACTGACATTCACAAACAAATTCATGATATGCATTTCATTTGTCATGAAAATATCTCTTTTGTGTGTGTGTGCGCGCGTGCATGTGTGCGTGCGTGTGCGTGCATGTGTGGCATTCCCTACACTGAAAGATATTATTTTATGATCAGCACTGCTTTCTTCTGTTCCTGATGTCCATCTCTGTATGTCCCGCAGTAGTTTATTATTAATTATGGTCAAATCAATCCAACTTTTACCATTTTGTGTTTCAAAGGTTGGCACTCCACTGTTTTCTTTGAGAATATGTAGGTTGTTCGTAGTAATAAATGCTTCCAAGTTTCTGCCTCGCTCATTGGATAGGGTGTCATACCATAATTTGCTACTAGCATTGGTGCCTGCTAGAATCATCAATCCCTGACCAATGGTAAACTGCATAATTTGTTCCATCTTTCGAATGTCGTTTTCTATATCTGCATGCCCATCGAAGTACATACTAGCTCCAAAAAAGTTTTATTACCGTGTGTCACCTGTATGACCACACAGTCTTTTGTAATTGTATGCCCTTCAACGTTAAGTCATATCGGACAGTGAATGAAATGAGTGAAATGATGCTCAAATGTGTCCAGGGTCCAAGGAGCTTAGAGTTACCTGACATTTGTCTTTCAGGATAAGGGAAAAACCCAGAAAAAACCTTATCCAGGTAACTCACTCTGACCGAGATTCGAACTCGGGACATCTTGAACCTCCTGTTTGCCCGCCTTGGTAGCGTAGATGGTAGCATGTCTGCCTTGGACCCTGGACTCATTCGAGCATCATTTCACCCAATTCATTCACCGTCCGATATGACTTAACGTTGCAGGACATAAATTACAAAAAAAAAAAAACAAAAAAAAACCACAGTCTTCATCTGATACCTGTCTGATTGTGGTAGCATCAATGTCTTTATTGTTTATTATAATCGCAGCCGTTGATCTGTGATCGCCAGCAGTAAAAATCCTAGATATTAATGGTATGCCAGCTAACTTGTTATTTATTAAATAGGGCTCCTGTATAAATGCTAAGTCTATACATTGCTCATGCATTAGTTGCACCAAGTTAGAAGTTGCTACTCTAGAGTGTTGAACATTTACTTGAAAACACAGCAAGTAGTATTTTTTTATCCATGTTAGTAATCTGTGTTTTGTTTGATTCTTCTCAGTGAAAACTGATAGCTAGGGCATTGCCCATCCAGTGCAGAGTGATTAACATTTATCGCTTCATCTTTGTTGTATTTTTTTATAGTTAATGCAGTTTATGCACCTATATTCTTCTTTTTTTTGCATGGCACTCCTTCAAACATTTTGGACATGTTTGTTTCCCTTTGCAGTCAGAATCCTTGTGATTATATTTGCAACATTTGTAGCACCGATTAACTCTGATGTAATAATTCCATTTACAAATGTGCCAGCCGATTTTCAGTTTCCTACCAATTATCCGATTTCTTGCTGCTGCACTCAGTTCTAGAACAATGTTCTTTTCCTTTCTTGGAAGTGTTGAAAACAGTGTTGTTATGATAAATTAACTTTAAAGAGAGTCGATTAAAGACACTAAACAACACTAACTTTTAAATTTTTCCGGAACATGTTTCTGAGGCTTTGCCTCTATCATCAGCCGGCTCTCGACTGGTTCTCGTTGGTGTAGCTGACGATATTTTGTCACAGGTCTCCTCTGGTGGCGGTTCAAGGAACTTGCTGAACAAATCTTTCTGGGGGATGTCGAAATTGAATACTTTGTTCCTATTTTTTGAAATGAAGATTTGTTCCCATGTGGATAGTTCTTGTTTTCCTGATGTATGTTTTAGTAGTTTTGGTTCTGGATTTATGTTGTGGTTTTTTTCCCAAAAATGTGTGGCAACTGCTGATTTTTCTAATTGTTTATATTTTATGTTTCTAAAGTGTTCCTTTGCTCTTGTTTCTAAATTTCTTTTGGTTTTTCCAATATAAATTTGACTACAGTCATTGCATTCAATTTGATATATACCAGATTTTTTGTTAGATGGAATGGCATCTTTGATGTTTGAGCAAATTAGGTTTTTTCTGGAGAAATGGTTGACTGGTGCTAGTTGAATGTTTTGTTTTTTGAAGACTTTTTTGAATTTATCATAGGCCCATGGATGATAAGTGAATTTTTTGAAAATCATATTAGTTTCCGTAGCTGAGAGGGTTGTGGTTTCCTTTAGTAGCTTCTTTTTTGCTAAGTTCACTTTTTTGTCCACTAATGATTTGGGAAAGTTATTTTTTTGTGCTATTTCAATTATTTTGTTGTATTCTGTTTTGTATTCTTCTGCTGTGAGAGGGATGTTTACCAGTCTGTGTGCTAAACTATTGAAGATTGCCTGTTTGTGGGATCTTGGGTTGTAGCCATTAGCTTTTATGTAGTTGTCTGTCTGTGTTGGTTTTCTGTAAATGCCAAAGTTTAGTCTGTTTTTATTCCTCATTATTTTTAGATCCAAATATGGTAAATGCTCATCTTTTTCTATTTCTACAGTGAATTTGATGCTTTTTTCTTGGATATTTAAAAGTTTTAGTGCATCACTGATGTGTTGCAAAGATGTCATCTACATATCGTTGCCAGAGTTTGAACATCCAAGGGAAACCTTTGTTGATCCTTATTTCTAATGCACTCATGTACAGATCGGCCAGGAAGGGTGATAGGGGGTTGCCCATTGCTAACCCTGAAGTTTGGTGAAACTGTTTTGTTTGAAACTGGAAGAAACTTTGTTCTATGCATAATTTGGTTAGTTCAATGTAGTCTGAAATTTCAGGTGATGCCATTCCAAGTGATTTGAGCCATTTTTCTATCAACGGTGGGAGTTGATTAACTGGTATGCTGGGAAACAGTGATTTAACATCAAACGAGACTAGTGTGTCCTCTTCTTTTAGTTCAGTATCCTTAATGTGTTCTATAAGTTCATAGGTGTTTTTGATCCTTAGTCTGTCAAATTTTGGAAATGAGTTGAATTTGTTTGTTAGCCACTTTGCAAGTTTGTATGTTGGTGAATTTATACTGCTAACTATAGGTCTCATTGTTATGGATGGTTTGTGTATTTTGGGTAAGCCATAAAGTCTAGGTAAGGTTGGGTTATCCGGTTTAACTGCATATTTTTTTGGTATTATGCTTGATTTTGCTATTGTTTTTTCAAATGACTGTATGCAAGTTTTTAGAGGATTTTTGTTAATGATTTCATATTCATTGTCAGTTAGCATTTTTTCCATTTTTTCAATATAATCTGATTTTTCCATTATGACAATCTTGTTGCCTTTTAATAGTGTATCCACTTTCGAGAACCATAACATCCACAACATACGTAAGTCTTGCTCCTAGGTTTATTGGCCTCTATTAAATACCAGTGTAGCTTTAGTAATGGAGGGAAATAGAAAGCTATGTAGAAATATACAAAGGGCTCAGAGCAAGAGAAAAAGAAAGATAAAAGGGCAAGATATAAGGAAAAGGAGGAAGCCCAAAAGGAAAGGATTGAAGGGAAGAGAAGAAAGAAAGAAAACTTCACTATTAGTTATTACCATACACAGATCACAACCTTACCTGCTTTTTCCTGGTGTTTTTGGAGATTCATTGGGATGAAATGTACTAAGCGATTTAATACGCCTGACAGTGCTGACACTTTTTCCTGTGTAAGCAGCAGCTCGTTGTATTGATTTGCTGTGGAAACATTAACTGGTTGTTATCCTTTTCTATATCGTAACTTTCTGCAACTTTTGCTATTATTTTGCGGCCATCACTATGCACGACTATACGTGCATGTTTCCGAGTTGGAGTTTGTTGCTCGGAAGGTACATATGATGATGAGTTTGGTGTGCCCTCAGCCTTAATTACAAACCGGTTAAGCTGTAGTAATTAACCTCAAACTTGCACAAAACGAATGCACACATAAAACAAAGAGCGCACGTAAAAGCTTAGCATATTAGTCACTAGATGTCAGAGCGTACTAGTTTAGTGTACTAGTATAGCGCATTTCATGTTTCTAAGTTGTCATACATGTTTACAGAGTTAGCCGAAACCTACCGAGTGAGGACTTGGGAGACAAATGCTCAAGATAAATTGCACATACTGTACATGTAGAACCTTCTAGAAGCATGTGAGTTCGAGCAACGTCAGTATTTTGACTATTAATTAAAATAAAATATAAAAAAAGTCTGCATAATGCAACCCTGTTAAAAGAGGATGTGATTTAAAAAACTACAGTCCATGAATGGTGAGGCACAGGTTCCCTTGAATCAAAAAATTTTGATGAGTTAACCAAAGATCAAATAAGTGATAATCGTTGATCATGATTACCAAGGTTTCATCATTATAGATAGAATCCCACATGGGAGAGGTGTCTCTGGAGTGTATTATTGTGATTTCATTAAAAAAAATTGTAGAAAAATGCACAAGAACTAACCTCAGTTCTAATCTGAGCTACTCGTTCTCCATGACAATGTTTGCCCATACATTGCAGAGGACATAACTAAAATGCTTCATAATTATGAGTTGGAAGTATTATCTCATGCACCTTATTATCCAGACATGAATCCACCAAACTTTGAGTTATTCTCATAATTGAATGAACCCAGCGAGGCAACATTTTCTTCTCTAAAAGAGCTTTCTGCTGATGTTACTTGATCTACTTGACAGATGAATAGAAATGGTGTTTAGAAAGAATGTTTCCCAATTTGAGAATTAAGATTAGAAGCAGGGAGATAATATTAAAGAATTGTAAACAGATAATATCAAACAAATAAAAGCGTAAATAAAAAAAAAGATTACTTGTGAAATTCCCCTGTATGTTGTATAAAATAACTTTTTAACATCATACATATATAATGTATGTAAAATACAGTAAGCATTACAGAAAGGTGCAAAATTCAAACTCAAAATCTCTTTATTAGAAAGCCACTATCAAACCACTTGTACTCTTAATACAGTTGGAGATATACAGATCAAGCAATTCTATCTAACAGTTAATCTTCATATTTCTGATTCAAAGTGGATAGAACATTATTGTAATCATGTTCTGGGTGGTTCAGTTGGTTAGGTACTAGCCTAATGATCTCAAGGTCATGGGTTCAAATCCAGCCCAGATCAATGGTTTTTAAGTGCACTTAAAAACAATAGCCCCATATCCGTAGATTTACTGAGTGTAAAAGAGCTCTTGCAAGACAAAATACTAGGACACCAGCATTACTGACGTGATCCTGGCAATTGAAGCATTATTAACAAAAAAATGTTATGATTAGTATGTAATGAATGTACATGTATATTCCATTAATATCCATATTATAAAACATAATACTTTACGAAGTATACAGTAAATAATACTCAAAGAATGTTGGTTAGTTTAAGTAACAATCAAAGCCAAATGTTAGTATACCAGATACATTTGCCTTGTTCACAGTGTTAACACCATAATTCCATAAAATAACTAAACCAGAAGCAAATTGTCATAATGTAATATACAGTAGATATACTCTATCTATCAAAAACCTTAGCCTATATAGGCTAGTGTGAAGAAATGATTAATTTCCATCAATTAACTAAAATAATAAGATTTAAATGATGAAGCCTGGGACTCAAGTACTTACGATAGTAAGTTGCCACAAACGATGTATCAAATACGAGAACCCCTAGTGGTCTATCTGGGAAACATACGAGTCAAATGGAGAATTTAATGTTGTGACAGCTAGTTGGCCATGGTATGGGTTAGAGCAACTGGACGGAAATCAGGGGATCCGTGGTTCAAATCCCAGCAATGGCATTGAAGTTTTCATCTTGACTCTATCAAAAACCTTAGCCTATATAGGCTAGTGTGAAGAAATTATTAATTTCCATCAATTAATTAAAATAAGTAGATATACAATTTTACTAATTCTGATGACTTTTATGTTGTCTTTTTGAATGAAGTGGATAGCAGTTCTGTAACAGTATATAGGCCTAACACCATGCTCATCTATTGGGGGAGCATGGGGTACTATTAGAACAGAGGATACGTCACTTGGCAAGATACATAATTTTATAAAGTAACATGAAAGAAGCTGCTATTAGAGATATCTAGTTCATGGTTCTTTCTTCTTGAGTAAATTTGACTCAGTAAGCAAAACCAATATAATTTTATGCTATTCTTCATTTTATTACAAATTAAATGGAACTTTGTGATAAAGGAGGCTGACACTAACTTTTCAGGAAGTTCATAATTTATGTGGTTGCCTAAAATTGAAGGAAGATATTGAATAGCATTCTCTATTTAAGAAAACATGTTGATTGTGGGTATGTTATGCTAACCCATTTGCAACTTAGTACAGTTTAATTATTGCATTATGGCATTATGGAGCTTTTTCATAATGCATTGCTCTAAAATGGCACTTTGTTTCCCAAGTTTGGAAAACCATTCACAAGTATAATACACTATTGCTTTACAGTTGCTTAAAACAGTCTTTAAATATTATTGTTCACGTTGATTAAAGATGGTTTTTTTAATATGCTGGTGCATCTTCATGTTTTAAAAGTGGAAAGTCCTTACTTATATATGAGGGTAGCCCAGAAAGTAATGCACCACATTAAGTAATCAGCCTACAGTAATGGTACAAATGCAAAACTTAGATGTACATTTTTTTTATTTTCAAGAGTACACACCCAAAGTTGCCTTTCTTCATACAGATAGCATAGCTGCAGCAGCATTTCGAAATGTCATCTGTAAGTGATGTACATTACAAGGAGCATGTTGTCTTTGAATTTCTCACTGCAGAGAAAATAACCATTGGGAACATTCACAAAAAGTTTTGTGCAGTTTATGAAGGATCTGCAGTTGACAGAAGTATGGTTAGTCGCCTGCACAGAGGGTAAGGCCATTAGAAATTGATTCGGCAGAGCTCCAAGATTTGCAGCATTGGGGTGGCCATCCACGGCTGTCACAACTGACAAGAAGCAGCTTGCTGATGTGCTCATTCACAAGGACCAATGTATAATGACTTAGCAGTTGTCACTGAAGCTATCAATCAGCAAAGGAAGTGTGGATGCAATCATCTGTGCTCTTGATTACTCAAAAGTGTGTACACAAAAGATTCTGCACTGTTTTACATTGATTGCAAATATCTCTCTCTCTCTCTCTCTCTCTCTCTCTCTCTCTCTCTCTCTCTCTCTCTCTCTCTCTCTCTCTCTCTCTCTCTCTCTCAAAAAAAAAAAAAATCTTCTGAGTTGCTGACACATTTTGAAGCTGAGGGGGAAGCATTCTTGTCGAGATTGTGAGAGGTGATGAAACTTGGGTTCACCATTTTGAATCCGAAACAAAACAACAGTCTATGAAATGGCATCATTCTCAATCTCCATGGAAGGAAAATTCAAAGCAACTGCTTCTGCTGGTAAGGTTGATCACTGAGTTTTGGAACTGAGGGTGTCACACTCATTGATGGGATGCCAAGAAGCAGCACCATTAATTCTGAAGCTTATGTGAAAACATTAACCAAACTCAAGAACCAGTTCGAGTGACTGTAACAGTCCTAGTGAATGTTTCATTCAACATGATAAAGCTTGGCCTTACTAAACAGGGTTGGATAGTTTTGTGCCATCCATCATAAAGCCTTGACCTGGCTCCCTCAAACTTCCACTAGTTTGGGCTATTAAATGATGTTGCTCACATTAGACATTTTGAGGATGACAAAGTGCAGAAGCAGTGTAGAAACGGCTTCATGACCAGAACGAGTGGTACTGAAAGGGGTTACATGCGCTTTTGAGTCGCAGGAGGGAAGTCATAAAACGGGATGGAGATTACATTGAAAAATAGGGAGTGTAGAAGAAACATCATTCTTTCTTGTACATAAGTTTCACTGTATTCAATAAATGTTGAAGAAAAAAAGTGCATTACTTTCTGGGCTACCTCGCAGTACTGTATTCTTCGGTGTTCATTTTTTCTGCCTCATGTTAAAGATTAATTTTTCAGCTCAGTTTTATTGGTCAAAGGAATATTCATGTTTAGTAACAAATATTTGTTTCAGCATTCTCTTGATTCCTCCAGAATCTTTTTCCATTTTGGATATTACTAAGGTTTTCCTTTTTATTCTTAAAGGTTAATTCATCATCCTTAATTTTTTTAGGTAGAGAAATATTATGCTTACAGACAAATTATATTTGTTTTAGCATCCACTGGATTCCTCCAGAATGTCACTCCAATTTTGAATATTGCCAAGGTTCCGTAGCAGCTGATGTCTGGGCATTTGGGACGACACTTTGGGAAATATTTGCATATGGAGAGAGCCCTCCTGATACCTCAAATATAAATTCAATGAAAAAGGTAATAAGGAATAATGCATATTCCGGTGTGAATGTCTTTATTTTATGTCTTATTTCATTTTCTTATTATCATTGCAGTTGCAATAGTTGTAATCAATAAATAATTATTACTGTTTGCTCCTCTTCTATTAATGTGCTTTCTAATGAATGTTACAGCCTTGCAGTTTACTTTCATGGCATTCTTTACCCCTTTTAGTGTTACATAATAGCTTCTTTTAAAAATTGTAACTATTAGTATTGACTTTCATATATATCAAGTTATACATTTGTTTTATATAGATAATATCGCCATATAAATCATCACTGCATATAATTCTATAAATCACAATATACCATAATTATGTGTGTTTGGAGGAATTTAGTAAGTGACGTCAAAAAAAGAAAGTAAGTGACGAGTGTCAGTAAACCAACTACAAATAGTTTTTATGATCCATAATTATTTTGCAAGAAGAGCTTTATTTTATCCTTCAAATATTTATATCATTGTAGAATATCCATTACTCATTCATAATCAATGAATATCATAACCCCATAGCAAAGAATTCTCTTATTTTATTTTCTATAGTAATAATACCCTTGTCTTGAGGATCGGTACATTGGGAACAGGGAATCAGCTCAAGGATGTCTGTGATCCCCCAGAGACATGTGTTAGAGAAGTGGCCAACAGAAACATGTGGAGGACTGTCAACAGCCAAGTTAAGAGTTGGCATAGCATACGTCACTTTGTAGCCTTGGACATGCTGTATACCTTAGAGAGGATATTGGACGACAGCATCATTGTGGACGGTGGCACGATACAAGAAAAGGATTGCCAAATGACGGTGGACACAGGTGTAACAGTGACCAAAATCAGACATACTGTGACAAAGGGGTTGCCCTTTAGGAAACGGGGTTGGCCTTACCGAACTTTGACAGCGTCAGCGACACCACTTATGGAGAAGGAAACATGGCTGGAGTTGACTGCAAGGCAGAATATTGTAAGTCTTTGGAGATTCATCGCAAAAGTGGCTGAAAATGTGATGCTTGGTCTGAATGTCCTTGGAAGCCATGAGGTGTCGGTCAACGTCGGCAGAAGGATCCTGGATGAGATGCAGTATCACTCTGAAGCCCCAACTGACGTCATGGGATTTGCAAGGTAACTCTGTCACAGACAGACTAGACTTGCAGGTGTGAGATGGATGTGGAGGCAAACCAAGAGAGCCAGCATTCATGGAACTCCGTGGAACGAGGTTAGGCAAAGAATTCTCAAAAGAAGACTCTGCACAACCAGCAAGAATACAGTGGAGATTTCGGGCAGAAAGGTATGCACTACCGTACCTTGACTAAAGAGCGGTTCCTTAGGCTCCTACCAGTAAAGCAAGGACTGTCATGTCATGTAGGAGCGAAGGTATCTACCAGAGCAGCCCTTACATAGTAAAGACTGATCCCCCTTCTGCAACCAAGGAGTAACCAAGCAGTCCCCAAAAAGGGGATGTGCGGCGCCTCCAGGGTTCTTTCCTTGGGGCAAGACCTAGACCCCCATCTGGGCCATAAACTCAAGACAGGTGAAAGTGGATATGCCACTTATGCGCACCACCCTAAAAGGGAAGGTTACCGATTGACCTTGGTGGGGCCATGTGGTGGTCTAGCACACCTTCCGCTAGCTATGCAGGCTAGCTATACAGCTACCCAGGAATGATGAGGCAGCCCTTGACCCCCTCTGGGCGGCCGAAGCCTTGCCGGAGGTACCCGATCTTCCACAGGTATCGGGAACACACTGCCCCCTTGAGTCCATACCAATCTGAACAACTCCCATACGGGAGGGGCTCGGCTGTTCGCCCCAAGGTTCCTATAGTAACGTCAGAGGTACCACGAGTGCTAAGGGTCTGCAGCGCTTGCACCACGGTAGCTGAAAGGGATGGGTCCCCTCCCCTATGGGAAGTAAAGCACGGACTGCACCAAATAGAGTGGCGGATCAGAGGAAAAGGCTACCATGTCCAAAGGTTGCCTCTGGCAAAGATGCAGACACTACAAGTCTGTCCGGGAAACTAAGCCGTTACTACGAAGGAAGAGCGGGAGTAGGGGAATTGCCTGGTCTTGTTGTGCAATGGCTGGTGGGATGGGAGAGGCACGCCTTCAAGGACTACCGGTGGCTGATGTCATGAAGACATCATGAGGTCAGGGCAGAACTGTGATGTTGCTGTGCAAATATCGTTTGATACTGTTCCAGAATGTAAGACGAGAACATCCATCTTCTGGAATGATCTGCCCAGCAGGATTATATAAAAGTTAATACAAGGCCTGGAGCAGTTAGTAGTGAGACAGTAGTACAAGAGTAGTAGTGAGAGAATTGTGTTTAGCGCTTAGAGCTTTGAGTTGGGTGTGACTCTGTAGGAGGAATTGGTGGGCTGTGGAACAGGCAGCAAAGCAGTTTCAATGCAAATATCTGAGTTGTATTCAGAATCAGCATGTAGTTCTATATAAGAAGTTGACCTCTAATGTATGTATGTCAGAAAGATTAATAGCAGTACAAAGGATGCATGTAAAGAGATATAAAGAAACACTGTAGAGACATGTCATATGGTTGTATTTGTGTAAAAGAGAGGCTGATTGTGAGTTAGTATTGTGCTAATGATTTTGATGAAAATAAAGCTGTTTGAAGCAGACTTTTGTTCGTTTTTGTCACATGTGTACCATTACAATTACAGAAGGTCCACCTATTCCATTTTCCTATTATGCTTATTTGATGCTTTGGAAATTATGATATTTGCTTAAAGAGTATTTTATGTCTAATTTTTGGTTACCATTTATTCTGAAATCTCTTTATTTTATTGTTATTTTTACTTTTATTATTTTAGTGTTATTCTCTAGCAGTTTAAAAGCTAATTGATTTTTCTTTAATAGTTAATTCTTAGTTATCAAAGTGGGAATATCAGCTCCAGCAGATCATTTTTAGGTCATTTAATCATGAAATAAATCCAGAAGTTAAATTATAAAAGCATTTAAATGAACCGATAGATTTAATGTTTTGTGAGAAAATATTTTAAAAAATAGAAATTGTGTGATAAATTTTGAAATACTGCACTTTGATTCTATACATAAATTTGTTTTGCTTCTAGAGATGCCAGTATGATAGCAAACAAGTTGTGACTAGCAGCAGTAATCATGGGGAAAAAAAAGAATTAAATAAATGAAAATAAACAGAGCTAAGGATCCAACGAAAATGTTGTGAAACTAATCCTGGCAAAATCTATAATTTTTTAAAAAAGAAGTGAAATTGGACACAAATTGTTATATTTTATTGTAATATTTGTATTGCCTCGTTATCAATAGCTTCAATTTTTACATATTATTGCCAATGCATTTAATTCAAAATTTACATCATCTAAAATTCCAAGAATATTTAAAAAAACATAAAGATAGAAATACAAATAATGATGATGATGATGATCATAATGATACGATGATTGATATGATGATGCGATGACTGGGGACTAAGAATGAATAGCAAAAAATAAAAAATAATGGTATTTAAAAGAGGATCGATACTTAGGAAAGGAGAGGAATGGTTCATAGGAGATCAAAAGGTAGAAGTGGTAAAGGAGTATGACTATTTAGGTGTAAGGATGTGTAGCAGTGGAGGATGGGCTGCACAAGCCAGAAGAGTGATAGCTAATGGCAGGATGGCAATGTCATGGGGTAAGAATATGTAAACATAACTGGAGATGTCAGTTAGATGGTTAGAAAGAATGTGTGAAGTGGTCATTGAAGCCAGAACAATGTATGCAGTGGAGGTATGGGGCACATCAGAGATAGTAACACAATTAGACCAGATGTATGGATTGTTTTGCAAAGAACTACTAGGGCTGCCAAAATTGGCACCAAGAGAGGTGGCATTACTAGAGCTAGGTAATACAAAAAGGAGGGGAATAATAATAGAGAGAATATTGAAATTCTGGTATAAGTGTATTAAAGGGCAGAAAGGGGAATTATTGAATCTGTGCATGAAGCAACAGAAAAGCATTAAAAATACAAATAATTGGTGGTCGGAATTGGAAAGAATTGTATTAAAGATAGGCATGGGAGATCTATGGAGAGCAGAGGAGACAAATTATAGTGGTTTTTGGAAGGAAGTGAGAACTAGACTACAAGACATAGATAGGCAAGAGATATGGGAAAGTATAGAAGAAAATAAATCTTTGAAATTTTATAAGCAATTAAAGACAGAATGGAGTAGGGAAAAATATACAGATCAATGTGGCAAAACTGGAAGAGAAGGCATAGCATGGATGAGGATAGGAATATTATACTTAAAAGGGTTGTGAAGTAATGAGGTAGGAATATGTGAATTTTGTGGAGATGAAGAAAGCACTGTTCATTACCTAATAGAATGTAAGGAGCTAACAAATTACAGGAGAAAAATATGGGATAAGAAATGGAACAGTGTGAGCAAAGAGATATTGGTGGTACGCATGCTAACGGGGATGGGAGAAAAGAAAAATAGATGTATAGGAGATTTCTTATATAGGATAAGAGAAAAATGCATTAGGATAAAAGAAGAAAGGTCAAGAAGAAATGGCATCAAGCTGCTCAGAAAACCAAAGGCTTATAGCCAGGGGACCTGAGTCAGCAAGTAAATCTTAGGTCAGCAATTTCATGTACAGGAGGTATAATACAGCATGTTCTATGTTAAATTTTATTGTACTGAATTTGTAATGGATACTGTACAAATAAATAAATATCATATCATGTAATACAGCTTCTGAACTTGATATAGCTATTTTTAAAACACCTAGTAGCAAAACTACAGGACCAGACAGAATTAATTCAGAATTCATAGAAAATTTAGGAATAAAAGCTAAAACCACATTATTCAACTTTTGCAATATTAGGGGAACATGGGGGCAGGATAGGGTGCTTAATATTTGTGCATCTATATTTCACATTTAAACATTTAGAAATTGTGTTTTGGTAACATAAACATGTTTATTATTAACTTTAAAGAGAGTCGATTAAAGACACTAGACAACACTTACTTTTAAATTTTTTCGGAACATGTTTCAGAGGCTTTGCCTCTATCATCGGCCGGCTCTCGACTGGTTCTCGTTGGTGTAGCTGACGATACCTTGTCACAGGTCTCCTCTGGTGGCGGCTCTAGGAACTTGCTGAACAAATCCTTCTGGGGGATGTCGAAATTGAATACTTTGTTCCTATTTTTTGAAATGAAGATTTGTTCCCATGTGGATAGTTCTTGTTTTCCTGATGTATGTTTTAGTAGTTTTGGTTCTGGATTTATGTTGTGGTTTTTTTCCCAAAAATGTGTGGCAACTGCTGATTTTTCTAATTGTTTATATTTTATGTTTCTAAAGTGTTCCTTTGCTCTTGTTTCTAAATTTCTTTTTGTTTTTCCAATATAAATTTGACTACAGTCATTGCATTCAATTTGATATATCCCAGATTTTTTGTTAGATGGAATGGCATCTTTGATGTTTGAGCAAATTAGGTTTTTTAAGGAGAAATGGTTGACTGGTGCTAGTTGAATATTTTGTTTTTTGAAGACTTTTTTGAATTATTATGTTTATTATTGCATAATTACCTGAAAAACATACATTAAATAGACACTCGCAACAAATGGGATTAGCTATCACGTCAAAAACAAAATTAGTACATTTGCCCCGTTTTGCCCCATAGGTGGGACAGTAAGGGGTATTATTTCTTTGACCAATTTTTGATCAGTTTTTTTATTTCTTTTACATTTAGTTCACTTCTCACAATATGCACAAATATGTACATCTTCATCATCACTTTCGACACCTGCACAAGAATTATGAGCCCACTGCAGGCAGCAGGGATGTCTAATCCAACCTCCTTCTGAATAATCGTGGCAGTAAAGACAATCATCTTCATCGTCTTTTGCCACTTCTTTCCTGTTACCAGCAGACAAATGACTTCTGTGATGTTTGGATACAGGAGGATTAGGACATCTAGGCCTACCTTTTGATGATTCCCGTTTTGTTTCGCTTTCTGGTAGAGCAAGACACCTTTTTACAGGTCTTTTATTCATTTTTTCTTGTTCCGCATACAATAGCGCTTCTTTATAAGGGGATGTTTTCAGTACTGTGCTTTTCCCCCTGTTTTTACAAACTCTCTTGTTTTTCAGATCTACCTTTGTAATAGGTTTGATACTTTCTGGGCTGGAACTCTGGAAACTACTGCAGCTTGGCATCTCAATGTTTTCTCTCGCCATAGGTGAACCAGAGACAACGGACATCTCAGAACTTGAAGGATTAACATCATCAGGAACTCCAGAAGAAAGCTCGATATCTGTCGTTTTGGACGGTAGGAAATCAGCATCATCAAACACATTGATGTTCACAGACCATATTCCTCTTTTTCGAAACCCACTGACTGCCATGCTCATTGTTGAGGTTTGCCTATAACTGACACCAAGCAATGATGCAACCTGAAACAGTTTCACGACTTTTCTAGGATTAGATATAACCTAGGAGCAAATTTCATCCTCATAATATTTGATTAGTGGTTTCATGAAAGAAACATCTAGCGGCTGCAGCCTGTGAGAACGATTTTAACAACATAATCAGGATTATCTCGTTTCTTCTTAACGTAGCGTTTAAGAGTTGTTTGGGGCACTTGAAATTGACTAGCGGCCCTTTTGTACCCCATTGAACCCTCAAATACAGCATTCACAGCCCCCTCCATTGAGACTGAAGACCACTCTTGCCTCTGTGACTTCTTTACGTCATTACGCATGATTCTGAAATCACATGAAACATGAGTAGTCAGTCAAAGAGTTTTACACCAGGGCCATAATGGGGTAGTACCCTATTATGCCCCACCCATATTGTCCCGTAAACACAAACTTAGGTTAATGCTTGTCGATGGTTCGATATTCAAAGATAACTTAGCAAGAAACATGGATTTAGAAGTAAATTAAGTGTTATATTCCATAGTAATTATTGTTTTTTATTTAAATGTAGATACGATGTACTTACATGCCTTGAAAGATATCACGAATCTTGTAAAAACTGCTTCAAACTGTATCCATCACACAACTCGCACACAATAGAGTCTGTTATGACAGCCAACTGACGTGTACTAGTAGCTGTGATTGAGATGACGTAGTTTTGACTGATTCCAGTAGATTGTGCCACCTACTACAGAGAAAACACATATACCCCGTTCTGCCTCACTACCCCGATATGCCCCATGTTCCCCTATATGGAAACCTTCTGCTCCATTCTATGGGTAAAGAGCTACTGTTATCCGAATACTCAAATCAAGTAAATCATATCCATTATCTTTCAAAACTAGACCTATATCATTAAACATTATTATAGCACAAATTATGGCAACAATGATTTCAACCAGATTAATTTGGTGTTGTGAACACTACAATCTTTAATCACTTACCAACCTGGCTTTTGGAAAAATCATTCAATCAATGAACAAATAAACTCAGTCAAGAAATGACAGAGGGATTTAATAGAAAAGAAGATAACTTATTCATATTTGTTGATCCAAAATCTGCGTATGACACTGTATACTGATGTAATCTTATCAAGAAACTATAACAGATGGGAATTAAAGATAATATGCTTATCAGAATTTATGTGATACAAGGATTTTCAAGAAAATCTTATTCTAGACTATTTCTTTACGTGCAACTTTTTTTCTTTTTTATAAATGTTGGTTTTCAAAAAAATAGCTCTTAACAAGTTTGGTTAAAATGCTGTATGTTTACAATAATTTCTGACAAATGAAATCTTGAATTTTCTAGAAATAGCTTCTGAAGTCCTCTTTGTGCTGGATGACTTGCATAAATTTCATAAGAGATAGACATAATCTTACAGCACAAAAATGTAGATCACATTAAAGCACACACTATTTTCTGAGATAATCCTTTTTATTGAATTAAATTTTCATATATATATAGTAGAAGCCCAAAATAGTGCAGCCCGAAATACCGTGGATTATGATTTATCGTTTGGGAAAGTATGTCTCTCGAAAAATAAAACCATCCAAAGTATAAACTTGGAAGAAGCGTAGGGACAGTGAAGCGCAAATTAGTACAAAAGTGAATCGAGAAGATATTGACACATTGCTTCACTCACACTGTGTCAATGTGTCAATATCTTCTCGATTCAGTTTTGTACCAAATAAAACCATATTTTTTAAATTTATCTGTATTCATTTTTTTACTTTTGAAAGTTGAGTTTATAAATGTCTTCAAAGAACGGTTCTGCAGTACAATTTTCGCCCTCATCACAACCCGTAGCATTGACCTTGGCCACTTTATTGCTGTAACCGGACATGGAAACAATAGGTTTTCTGTAAGAACTAAAACATCTGTATCTGCAGGAATAATTAAAATATTATTTCAGTCTGAACCATGGCTTTTGAGTGTAATGTCATGTGTTGAGAATACCAAAACTGTCGCAGAAGCATAAAACGTATTCAGTAGGCGATAAACTAAACATAATCGCTCGTGTAAAAAACAGTTAAACCAAAGCTAGTTTATCGTGTGAGTGTGGCATTCCTGAAGGAACAATTAGGGAATGGACGAAAGAGGACGATAAACTTAGAAACTTCGTGAACATGGTGGACAGTGAAATAGGACTGCAAAGAAAAAAAAAAACTAAATTGGGTAAAGACAGTGATCTTGATGAGTGCATATAAAGTCTGTTTAGTTAACATGTGTGCAGTTTGGCTGCCTCTTTTGACGAACCCTTATAATTGTTTTACAACACTGGCCCTCCTTCTCCCAGTCCTTTCTGCAAGGTTGTCACCTTTCTCGATACGTCATGGGTATTGTACGAGGCTTCGTCTAAATAATTTATCTTATGTCCATTACTGCGAAACTCCCCTAGCCAAGCTACAATTATATTGGCTTCCATAATAACCCTTATCTTATTCAAAGTGCGGTATTTGAAACTCAGCTCCTTTAGGAGGCCGCGCAAAGTGCAGTGCCCATAAGGAAAATCACAAATTTCTTGCAAATATGCAACCAATTCTTCTAAGGTGGGTGCGCTCCCTTTTGCTTTTCGGCAAATTAAATCGCTTGTGAAATTATCAAAATGTTAGAGAAATGTTTCCTTTTGTTTTCACACTTGATTGGCATCTTTGGTATTCCTTTTGTCACAATATTTCTTACTGTATTTGTGTGAATATCCAGAATTTATCAGGTTGATTGCATGACCCATTACCAAGATTATTTTTCAGCACATATTTATATGTGTTCAAAACAAGCATTGAATTTGCTTAGAAAGAGCTCCCGTTGTAACTTTTGTTTTTTGAGGCTTCTCCAGTAATGAATTTCTGCACATAATGAAACAGATCAACTGGAAGTTGGAACTTTGGCAAATGAGACTCCACGTGGAGTAAACATGCGACTGTCATTTCCAGAAAATCAGGGCAATGGCATATTGGTCCTCAATGACAGTGTTCCATTTCTGAAGTGTGGAGATAGATTTATGATGGTCATTAGTGGGCGGTAGATTCGTTTCCTTTGTGAGGCAACAGCACTCGCATTGAGTAGACAGACTCTACAGGTGGTTCTTAATGAAACAAAGTGAAGGAGTACCGATGTCTGGATCTGGCATCAGAGCTCAAGCTGTGGAGTTCCATAAAGATTTACATCTGATGGTTGGTTAGTTTTTGTGGTGGAAATCTCGACACAGTATCAGTCAAACCAGCATTGTGGGCCCGCTCTTGTGATAGTGAATCTGCGGAATGCTTTCCTCAAGAAGTACATAGTGTAAAGTGCAATCAATTTTAGGACTGGATTACACCTCTAGCGTTACCGGTGAGCATTATATATATGCTTTTCTAAAACAGGAAGTTGTCATTTCTTTTTTTTTTTTCCTTTTTTTTAATATTCTGGACATGCAAAGAGAATGGAATATCAAAGCCATCAACTCATGACCAGCTCTTAAAGGATTTTACCATCACTAAAGCCTTCTCTGTTCTTTGAATTCTCACATACTATAAAACAATATGTAACAAAACCATTTCTACAAATAGGAATAGTTAGTACAAGAGTGAGTAGGGAAAGTTATGTGAGAGCGTGCACAAAATATTTTGCTAATTTTTTGATAAGCAATCTTTAGTAATTTTCATGCTTTTCCTTCTGATTTTTTCTGAAGATATTTTTGAGCACTTGCATAGAATTTATAGAAATAAAGATCCTGTATTAATCTCTTTTCTTTTAAACCATTAATTTCTAAAATTTCTATTCTATATCGATCTTCAAAAAGTTAGGCAAATCAAATGTCCTTGCATTGATATAGTTTTCTTGTTTGAAATGTTAACAGTACTATCAGAGTGGCAAAAAGTTGCCACTTCTGAGCGGCTTTCCTGTGGATATATATCGACTAATGCTGGAATGCTGGGATCTTGACCCATATAGGAGGAAAAAACCACAGGCCATCATGCGAGATATAAACCAGATACTGTATCAAGGTATTGTGCACTACTTTACATTAAAATTTATTGTCCAACTCTCTTTAAAACAATTTTTTTATCCATTAATATTAATAGTACTTTGAACTATTTATAAGTGTTGATAGATTGCAAACTTGTGACAGTGCAGCTGTCTTGTATATATTTTGAGTGGGCTTTTTTCTTGTCTTGTTGAATTGGACATAAAAAGCAAAGAAGCCCACCTGTGAATTGCATTATCAGTAATATGATTCTGTGTAAAGTAAATATCCACACATATTAAGCTTTTATAATTTGGAAGACAAGTTAAATGATTCCATAAAAGTTTACACATGCTTACAAAATTTCCTAAGTTAGATATTACCTTAGAAGTAAATATTCATATTATTTATGTATGTAAAGAAGTGGTTTATTGATCCATATATGTAGTAGAATAGAATAAAATTTTTATTCACCAATTAATATACAATAGCAAATGACAATTGAGCCTTTGAAGTTAAAATGTTTGAAACTAGTCGCTCAAAAAATCAAAAGGTAAGTGAACTAATGTGAAAAACCTATTATAAACAGTTTTATCAATTAATTGGGTCATTGCTCTTACTAAATTCCTCCAAAAAAGCATATCACTTTCATTTGTTCTCATCAGAGTAGTGGCTGTATGTACTGTTGCAGTGTTGTTGAAAAGAAGTTGGGGGAGGACAAAATTTTATTTATTTATGTACGGATATCAGCTGTTGACTCCATAAAAATTGGCCTCATAACTTTTTCTCCACTAATGAAGCATCATACACCAATTTTTTCTTCATGAAGGGATACTTCATGAACAATAATGGGTTTTACAGAGCTCCTTTAGCAATTATTTTGTATACACACATATCCATGAAGTTGGAACCAGGCCTTGTCTGTGAAAAATATTAAATTTGGGTCCATTTTGCCATTTCATACACTACTGACAGTCAGTTACAGAATGTGCACCTAATTACAGGATCACCTGGTTGAGGAGCATGTGCCACAGATATTTTATATGGTTTTAACTTCAGCAATTTGGTAGCTCTTCGCACAGAGCCATAAGAAGTGCCTGCCTATTGTGAAAGATGTCCAAGTGAATTTTGGGGAGACTTGCCCAAATGATGACTGATGTCATTTAATGTTGCTTTTGTAAGAACTGTTCAATGTCTTTTAGATTTCTTAGCCTGAACACTTCCTGTGGCCTAAAATTTATTTTGAAGTTCATGGATTGTTATGCATCCTGGAACTTTTTCACTTGGAGATCTTTCTGCAAATATAATGTGAATGTGAAAAACAGAGTCGAAGTACTTAATGAAGCCATCAACACAGGATGATGTTAACGATGGGAGAAGAGAGAAAAAAAACTGTGGTTATCGGTGATTCTATTCTAAAATTTGCGGGACAGCTGTGCTCTGAAAACGGAGATGAAGTAAGATGCTTTCCTGGCATTAAACTTGAGGAACTGAAACACCAAATCGAAAGACTTAAGCTTGAAGAGAGTAAACCGGAAGTGGTGGTTGTGCATGCCGGATCAAATAACATTAAATCAGGGGTGAGTGCTGAGGAAATAATGGGGGATACAATGGACCTCATTGCAGAAATCAAATCAAAAGTGCCTAATGTTAAGTTAATTGTTAGTGGAGTGTTGAGAAGATGAGATTCAATGGTAAAAAGGGTTATTAGAATTAATAAGGAATTAAACTGGTTGTGTTCCACTAGGCAGTGTTCTTTTGTGGATGGAAATTTTTGGATAAATGACAATGAATTTGGTAGGGATGGTGTCCATCTGAACTGTAGAGGATCATTCAAATTCGGGCAGTTACTCTGCAGTGTAATTAACTCTGAGCTAAAGGGAAACTAATGAACAGTGTGGTGGATGTTAATTTAGGGTTTGGTAGTAAATGTAATTCAAATGAAGTTAAACTGAATGCGAGTGAGATAGGAAAGTCTTATGAATCAGTTAGAAACACTGAAGAAGGGATTTTCCACCAAAATGTTCAGAGTATTAGAAGAAAGAAAATAAATATTGAAGTATTACCATCACAGATCCTTATGATATAATTTGTCTTACAGAGCATTGGTTATCAGAAAATGAAATAGCAGGTTTCAGTATTCCAAATTATTGTTTTGCTAGCAATTATTGTAGAAAAAATAAAAGAAATGGGGGTTCGGGCATCTTTGTGAAAAACAATATTAAATTTAAAAACTTGGAAAAATTTAAAAGTTTTGCTTCTGAGGAGCATTTTGAAGCCAGCTTTATTGAGTTACCAGACTACAAACTGATAATTATTTGTGTTTATAGAAACCCGAGCAGCAATGTCAAAATATTATATGAGAAATTAGATAATGTGTTATTCTCAATAAATAAATCCAAAAATGTTATAATTACAGGAGATCTAAATATTAATTTCTTGGGACAGAATAAAGAAAAAAGAGATATTCAGGTTTTGTTAGAGAGCTATGGGCTACATACAGGCTGTCGTAAACATTCCAACAAGAGTGGTACATGGGACCAAGAGTGCTATTGATCAAATAATATTAAATTCACAATTTTGGAAATATAAAATAGAGGTTCTTAATACAGCCCTGTTGGATCATTATGGTCAGTTATTACATTTATTAAACAAAAATATATATGATATAAAAAAGCATCAATCATAAGAAATTGTGAAATATGTAAAAGTGATAAACAAGGAAACAATAAATTACCTTAATTTATCTAAAGAAACATGGGATGCAGTATATCAAGAGAACTGTATAAATAAAGCTAGTATCCAATTTTTAAATATCATGCAGATGTTGCCTTAATCAGAAAAAAAAAAAGGTAAAGGTTAATAAAACAATTAAAAACCAGTGGGTAACCAAAGGTATCCATTAATCAAGCATGAGATTAAAATTCCTGTGTAGATATGTAAAGAATAATAAAGTTTCAGCAGTCTTTCTTGATTATTTACATACTTATAAGAGATATTAATTATATAACATAGTAATTAGGGCCGCAAAGAAAATGTTTAATAATAAAAAGATTTTGGAATCAGTGAACAAATCAAAGTCAATTTGGGATATAGTTAAAACCGAACAAGAATCCACTCATAAAATAATAACTGACATATGCTTCGCAAACGAAAATAAACTAATAACAGATCCTGAAGAAGCAGCTGAGTGCTTCAATACGTTTTTCATTGAAATTGCAAATGTTATTCAAAAGCAAATATGTAATAATAATCCAGTCACTGCTCCCCATCCAAGTAAAAAAGTTAACTCCAGTATGTATCTAGCACCAACAGACGAAGAAGAAATAGCCTTTGTTATAGCAGGACTAAAAGATAAAAAAATCCATTGACTCAGATGGGTTCTCAAATCATTTGCTGAAACAGTGTCATCATCTTATTCTAAAACCATTATGTTACTTAGTAAATTTATCATTTAGTTCAGGAATTTTCTCAGATGCTTTCAAAATCTCAAAGGTTAAGCCACTATTCAAAAAAGGTTCGACAGAAATAATGAACAACTATAGACCAATATCTATCTTATCTGTATTTTTAAAAGTGATAGAAAAAATTATGCATAAACGACTAGTTTCCTTGTGCGACAAGTATAATATCTTAACACAATGTTAGCATGGCTTTCGGAAAGGAAGTTGCACTACCTTGGCATTGACCAAATTCTTAGAGAATGTGTATAGGGCACTAGAGGAAAGAGTGTCCTGTGGGTATTTTCCTTGATCTCACAAAGGCATTTGATCTTGTAGACCATAGCATTCTACTGGATAAGTTGCATGCAGTTGGTATTAGAGGAATATGTTACGAATGGTTCAGATCATATCTGGAACATAGACGTCAATTTGTACAGCTAGACTATGTAGATAAAAACTTAGGTGTAATTCAAAGTAAAACATCCACAGAGAAAATAGTACAGCAAGGGTTCAATATTGGGCCCATTTTTATTTCTCTTATATATTAATGATTTAGGTCTAGGTTTAAATAAAACGGGCGAGAACATCAATTTGACACTCTTTGCGGATGATACCAGCATATTAAT
Organism: Mantis religiosa; assembly: GCA_030765055.1. Taxonomy (NCBI): domain Eukaryota; kingdom Metazoa; phylum Arthropoda; class Insecta; order Mantodea; family Mantidae; genus Mantis; species Mantis religiosa. The sequence continues at coordinate 106,439,542 of CM060949.1, forward strand.
GACTGGGAAAACCTCAAATGAGGTATTAAGCTATAATAATACTTTTAAAAAAAATTGTCAATTGGTTTCTAAAAAATAAGCTAAAAATAAATGAAGAAAAATCAGTAGCTATAGGCTTTCACCACAAATTAAATAACACTGCTCAATTCCCAAGTATATATTTAGGGAATAAATCACTACTCTATGAATCAAATACCAAATTTCTAGGAATATGGTTAGATGAACATTTAAAATGGGAAAAACAAATTCAGCAACTAGAATTGAAACTAAGCAGAATTACATTCGTTATTAAATCAATGAGGGAGTCTGTAAACACAAATGTGTTGAGAATTATTTATTTTGCTTATTTTCATTCTGTAATGTCTTATGGTATACTTAGCTGGGGAAATGCTAAAGATATATCAAAAATATTTAGACTGCAGAAAAGGGCTATTCATTATATAGTAAATATTCCTTTCACTACCAGCTGTAAACCATATTTTAAACTACTAAAAATACTTCCGTTACCCTGTGTGTATATATATGAATCTCTAGTTAGGACAAGAATTGTACTTGCTCAGTTTGAAACAAATTTGCAGATACATACACATAATACAAGAAGTAAATCAGATCTACGCATTATAAGCCACAATACAACTTTATTCACACATAGCTTCGAACATAAAGCAGTATTATTATATAACAAACTACCCGATGGCATTAAAAGTATAACATCGGAAAAAAATTATAAACTGGCTCTAAAAACATTTTTAAGAGAAGGTTGCTATTATTCAGTGGAAGAATACTTAAAACATGGTCAACATATCAATGCTTCCTAAAGTGATGTTTGTGAATAAATACCTGTGTAACTTCTGAGGTGATGCTTCTAATTACCTATTCAATAAGTGCCCTTTATAATATTACTTACCTCAGTTTGTGATATAAATACTTGTGTAATTTCTAATATGATGTTACCTAGTTTTTAATGTTGAGTTACCTAGTGTGTAATGTTGACGAAGCCTATATCTTTGTACAAGATTTATTATGGTGAATAAAAAATTATTATTATTATTATTATTATTATTATTATTATTATTATTATTATTATTATTATTATTATTATTATTATTATTATTATTATTATTATTATTATTATTATTATTATTATTATTATTATTATTATTATTATTATTATTATTATTATTATTATTATTATTATTATTATTATTATTATTATTATTATTATTATTATTATTATTATTATTAGTATTATTAGTATTATTATTATTATTATTATTATTATTATTATTATTATTATTATTATTATTATTATTATTATTATTATTATTATTATTATTGTTATTATAAATTGTACTTTCTCTTCAGGAGCAGACTGAGTTAATACATACAAATCATAAATAAATAAGAGGCTCCAATGTGTAAGAACTGTGATACAATGAACACACAAAATTAATATAATTTTGAGTCAAACTAGTACTCAATGCTCCTTTTGTTGCTAATATTTACCTAGAACACGTTTCGTTAGGATATTCTTAACATCGTCAGCTGCTGCTTGACTAATGGATGTTGGTTTGGTGAACTCCTTGGAGGTGATAGGGGCGTCTCTATAGGTATCTTGATGAACTTGAAGTTGGGTTTTCTTCAAAGGTAGTGTCGAAATTTAACAATTTTCTTTCATATTTCTATATGAAAATTTTTTCCCTCTTGGTTAATGCAGCTGGATCTTGGACACTTTTTAATAAATGGATTTCTTGTTCTATTTCGTGATTCTCCTTCCAAAAATGGTACGCTACCACCAATTTATCTATTTCTTTGTTCCTGATGTTCCTAAAATGCTCTTTAAGCCTAATGTTCAAATTCCTTTTAGTTTTTCCAATGTAAAAGTTGTCACAGCCTTTGCAGTTTATCCGGTACACACAATATTTTTTGTTTGTAGGTATCTCCTTTGTATTACATGATTTAAAAATCAGGTGTGTACCGGATAAACTGCAAAGGCTGTGACAACTTTTACAATGAAAAGGAATTTGAACATTAGGCTTAAAGAGCATTTTAGGAACATCAGGAACAAAGAAATAGATAAATCGGCGGTAGCGTACCAATTTTGGAAGGAGAATCATGATATAGAACAAGAAATCCACTTATTAAAAAGTGTCCAAGGTCTAGCTGCATTAACCACATGGGAAAAAATGTTCATGAAGAAATATGAAAGAAAATTGTTCAGTTTCAACACTACCTTTGAAGAGAACCCAAACTTCAAGTTCATCAAGATACCGACATATACGCCCTTATCACCTCCAAGGAGTTCACCAAACCAACATCCTTAAGTCGATAACAGCTGATGATGTTAGGAAGGTCCTAACGAAATGGTTCTTGGTAAATACGAGCCACAAGTGGAGCATTGAGTACTAGTTCGACTCAAAATTATATTAAAATAAGAGGATGTTGAAACATATACTGAGCTACAATACTCTTTGTGACAAGTATAGGACAGAATAATAAATCGTTCGTAACATCTGAACCACATTACATCATTCAACTCACCACTGCAAAACCAAGTCAGCAGCACGATCTGGTGTATAGCAGCAATGTATTATCATGCTTCCACACACACAGTGGAAAAATATTGCACAGTTGGTTCGGATATAATGCTCTATTGGTATTTATCATTTGTTTTCTTTCTTCTGTACTCGACGATTTGTGCTACAACAGTTGTAACTCACTCTGGTCATATGCTTTCTCTAGATTGACAAAAACCATGTATTACTTTTCTCTCTTATCCTACAAGCATTTATCTACCAGTGTTTTTATAATAAACTAGTTATCAACCAATAATAAATTAACTTAAAATTTATTATTGGAATTTTCTTCAATATCTCCAACTTCTACACTAATTTCAGAAACTATTTGTAGCTGGTTTATTAATACCCGTCACTTACTTGTTTTATTTATGAGAGACTAGTTTCAAAGACATTCGCCTCCATTTTCAATCTCTTTCCAACTGGCATCTGTTGTCTGCTCTCTCTCTCTGGTGGTGGAACTATGAACTTCTTTTTCAAATTATCTACTGGTGGGATTTCAAAGTTCATTACGCGATCCTTATTTTTCCATATGAATATGTTCTCCCATGTTGTCAATTTATTTTGGTTTATCACTCCTTTTAATAATTTTGGATTTGGATCAATGTCATGGTTTTCATTCCAAAAGTGAAATGCTACTGCTGACTTATCTTCTTGTTTCAATCTGATGTTTCTAAAGTGCTCTTTGACTCTGGATTTTATATTTCTTTTAGTTTGACCTATGTAGCATTTTTCACAATTCTTACAACTTATCTGATATATTCCGGATCTGTTAACTGATGGGATTTCATCTTTTGTTTTTGAATTTAGCAATTTTAAAATTGAGTGTCTATTGGTAGGTGCCAAGGTAAAAAGATAAAATCCCATCAGTTAACAGATCCGGAATATATCAGATAAGTTGTAAGAATTGTGAAAAATGCTACATAGGTCAAACTAAAGGAAATCTAAAAACCAGAGTCAAAGAGCACTTTAGAAACATCAGATTGAAACAAGAAGATAAGTCAGCAGTAGCATTTCACTTTTGGAATGAAAATCATGACATTGATCCAAATCCAAAATTATTAAAAGGAGTGATAAACCAAAATAAATTGACAACATGGGAGAACATATTCATATGGAAAAATAAGGATCGCGTAATGAACTTTGAAATCTCACCAGTAGATAATTTGAAAAAGAAGTTCATAGTTCCACCACCAGAGAGAGAGCAGACAACAACAGATGCCAGTTGGAAAGAGATTGAAAATGGAGGCGAATGTCTTTGAAACTAGTCTCTCATAAATAAAACAAGTGACGAGTATTAATAAACCAACTACAAATAGTTTCTGAAATTAATTTTGACGTCACTGTTACTAAATTCCTCCAAACACATATATATTTCTACACTAATATTTGTGTTAGTTATCAGCTGTTCTCCTCCCTGTTTGAAAGCCTATCTGAAATAGAATATAAAATATAATTTGTTACACACTTCACTTATCTTTTAAGAAAATTGATGAAATTTCCACAGAATTCAAGAAACCATTTTTGCAAGCATCCTTTGCATTATCAGTCAATGTTTCCTTCATTGTCATTGTTACTGCCACTAAATATTGTATTATTTTTGTATTTATTTCCAAACTCTGAAAATGAAACAAATTAAAGACAGAATCAATTGGTATTTTGAAATGGCACCAATTGATTCTGTCTTTAAATTTGTTTCTTTTTCAGAGTTTGGGAATAAATACAAGATTAATATGACATCTGGCAGCATTAACGATGATAACAAAGGAAATATTGACTGACAATGCAAAGGATTTTTGCAAAACTACTCTCGAATTCTGTAGATATTTCATCAATTATCTTAAAAAATAAGTGAAGTTTGTGACAAATAATTATATTTTGTATAGTATTTGTTGCTTCACTGTTGTTAGTTTCTGTTTTTTGTATTAATTGCCCATCTGAAATTTGAAGAGAATATTATATTCTTCAATTTATGTTTGTATCCTACTTGCTATAATGCTAGTAGTAATTTGATCTACATTTGACATTATTGCAATACTTCTATAATTATTTGGTTTTTTGACATTGCCTTTGCACTTTGGATGTAATTGTTTTCCTCCATTTTGTGGTATATAACCTTTCACCTTAATTGTATTTATAGGCCTGTGAGAGCCTTAACTCTTATTTCAGTACAGATTCCCTAAGCAACTCTTGTTAGGAGACCATCTATTCCAGTTGCTTTATTTCTCTTCATTAATTTAAGCTGCTTTATTATTTCTTCACTTCTTATTTCACCACCCTACCTGTTTCTACCTATTTGCACAGTTCTTATCTCTTTTATGGACCTTTCTCCCCCTCCCATACATTTCTTTGAAAGATTATATCCATTCTCTTGATTTTGTTGTGCATTTACTATACATCAATTTCATAACCTTCCTTACAACATTTATCTTGTTTTCACTTAAGAGTATTGTCAAAAATATTTATGGTTGGTTGGTTGCTAATGCTCATGGAGTTGCAGAATTTCCATTTTCCTTCTGGCCTCCCAATAATGTGTGACTAGTTGTGCTGTCAGTTCTCCATCTGTTTTTGTCAGGGCACTACACTGGAGCAGATGATCTCCATCCTTCAATGAGTTTGGGACAAAAATATTTATAATGATAACTATAAAGTACTGTATTTAGTATTACAAAACTGCATCCATTTTTGGAGGAGTAAAATTAGTAGTACAGCTTTTTAAGACTGAAACGTAAGCTACTCATACTAATTTGATTTCCTTAACAGAAGAGCATTTTGCTTTATTGTGTCATTTCCAGAATTATGTTGAAGCTTTAATAGTTTTAGAATAAATAGAAATAAATGCTGGATAGTGATAATCTTGGCTCTTTGAGAGATTGAATGCAGCCCAATTTGAGAGTGTTTGTCAATTGCAATCCCAGCCTATTGGTACATTTCTTATATTAAGAAAATATGTTAGCTATTACACAAATATAAATATTTGTTACTAAAGCTTCACTTATCTTAAGAAATTGATGTTAATACTTCTTTCTAATGGAGATCGATTTCACAAACAAATCGCTTGCATCCTCAGTCCACAAAAACAAACTCCGCTGTCAAGGAATCCATGGTTACCATGTTATTCTTATGTTTTTTTAGTATTACCAACATCTGAAAATGAAACAAACCTAAAAATAGAATCAACTGCTGGTATTTCAAAATTCATTACACAATGTTTATGTTTTAAAATATCTTTTCCCAAACTATTAAATCTATTGGACCATTTAATTGTTTTAATAATTAACTTCAGGATTTATTTTATGGTTAAATGACCAAAAATGATCTGCTACGGCCGATTTATCAGTTTGTTTATACTTAATGTTACGAAAATGTTCTTTTGTTCTGGTTTCCAAATTACGTTTCGTCTTTCCAATATAAATCTGATCACAATCTAAACAATTAAATTGATAAATACCAGATTAAATTGAAAAATACCAGATTTTTTATTATTAGGAATTTTATCTTTTTTAGAAAAGTGTAGTAAATTTTTAATACCATATTTATTTTGAGGAACTAAAGTTATACCAACTTCTTTAAACATTTTTTGAAAATGTTTATTAACCCAAGGATGTTAAGTACATTTTTTAAAATTATAATCATCTTTTATTTTTTTAAGGTTAGAAATATCATTAACAGCTTTTTGATATTTAAATTTTTCAATCTTCTTTTGCATAAAATCTTTATTAAAACCATTAATTAAAGCAGTATTAATAATATGTTTATATTCTTTATTAAATTCTTCTTTATTCAGGGGTATATTTATTAATCTATAAATCAAACTATTAAAAACAGCAAATTTATGTGAAAAAGGGTTAAAACTTTTATTTTTTGTGTAATTATCAATATTTATAGATTAATAAATATACCCCTGAAAAAAGAAGAATTTAATAAAGAATATCAACATATTATTAATACTGCTTTAATTAATGGTTTTAATAAAGATTTTATACAAAAGAAGATTTAAATATCAAAAAACTGTTAATGATATTTCTATCCTTACAAAAATAAAAGACGATTATAATTTTAAAAAAGTTCCTTACCATCCTTGGGTTAATAAACATTTTCAAATTTTTTTTAAAGAAGTTGGTTTAACTTTAATTCCTCAAAATAAATATAGTATTAAAAATTTACTACATTTTTCTAAAAAAGATAACATTTGTAATAACAAAAAATCTGGTATTTATCAATTTAATTGACTAGATTGTGATCAGGTTTATATTGGAAACAGGAAATGTAATTTGGAAACCAGAATAAAAGAACATTTTCGTAACATTAAGTATAATCAAACTGATAAATCCGCCGTGGCAGATCATTTTTGGTCATTTAACCATGAAATAAATCCTGAAGTTAAATTATTAAAACAATTAAATGGTCTGATAAATTTAATAGTTTGGGAAAAAATATTTATTTTAAAAAATAAACATCGCATAATGATTATTTGTGGTTGGTTTATTGACACTCGTCACTTTTTCATATGTTTATGAGAGACTAGTTTCAAAGGCCCTGGCCTCCATTTTCAATCTCTTTCCAACTCTTGATTGGAAAGAGATTGAAAATGGAGGCCAGGGCCTTTGAAACTAGTCTCTCATAAGTATATGAAAAAGTAAGTGACGAGTGTCAATAAACCAACCACAAATAATTTTTATATTAATTTTGACGTCACTGTTACTAAATTCCTCCAAACACACATCGCATAATGAATTTTGAAATACCAGCAGTTGATTCTGTTTTTAGGTTTGTTTCGCTTTCAGATGTTGGTAATACTAGAAAAACATAAGAAAAACATGGTGACCATGGATTCTTTGACAACGGAGTTTGTTTTTGTGGACTGAGGACGCAAGCGATTTGTTTGTGAAATCGATCTCCATTAGAAAGAAGTATTAGCACCAATTTCTTAAAATAAGTGAAGCCTTAGTAACAAATATTTATATTTGTGTAATATGTATTGCTTCACTGTAGCTAGCTTCATTTTCTACGTAATATGTTAAGTATTTGGTTTATAGGGTGAAAGCATGCATCTTATTATAATTATTTTAATTATGTTTAATCTTTAAAAATATAATTTATATAATCATCTTTATTGTCTATCATGTGTCAGTAGTATTCTCAATTACATTGGGGCTGTTTTGGATTTAATGTTTCCTAACTCATTCTGTGCTAAAAATATTTAGTTTTTTTAATTTTGAAAATTGAGTACCTTTCATATTATGTGTGATCTCTTCTTACAGTTTTTAACTCCAGACGTGTACAAGTATATGCATCGCCAAAGGTTCTACGAACTTTAAGCAACTCAACTGCAGATAACAGTATTTCAGATTCAAATGCTAGTCTGTTTTCTGGAGCAACAGGTGAGTTACATAACCACAATCAGGTGGAAAAAAGGAAAGAAAAGATTCTTTAACTCTTAAATATGGCGCATTTGCCTTATTGAAGACAAAAAGAGGGAAAGATATTAAGAGTAAATCAGGTATTTAATCAGGCTATAAACATTCAGATACAAAGAAACTAGGGTCAGTAGTAAAATGTTTGTACAGGAATGGGTAGAGAGAAAATGATAAATAAAAATAAATTAATGTGCTCATTTTAATGCATTTTTAGATGAAAATGCACATATAATTAGAGCGGAGCTATGTTTACTTGGTTCTAGCAGATATCTAGCCTATCTAGATATGGAAATCACTGATGCAGAATTTGATCAAATCAAGACATAAGGCAAATGGGACATATTAATCAAAATAAACATTTGGAGAAATTATATTACTGCTAATTTTCATTTTGATGCAATGGAATTAGAGCTTCAAGCATTCGTTATCTTTTAAGAGCTGGTGGCTCTGTGATGGCTCTGTCAGAACATAAAAATATGACAACTTCCCATTTGAGGAATGTATTCAACATGATTTTTGTGTTTTAACGAAAATCTACATTTTTTGTGCAGTAAGATTTTGTCCAACTCCTACAGTTTACCAGTTGTGTAAAAATCATCCAGAATGAAGATGATTTCTGAGGATATTTTCAAAAAAATCAAGATACGTATTTAATTTGTTGTAAAAATCTCCTTAAGATATGTTATTTTAATCAAGATCATTAGAGCTATTTTTGAGAAAATCCAAATTGTCAAAACATGTTCCATGGAAATAGTGTGGTGGCACGAGAGGAGGCTTCTCTTGAAAATGTTTGTATTGCATCCTAGAATAATTGAACTTAAATACCAAGTTTGGTATTTAACCAACTTTTCAATTTTGAGTTATGCTATTCACACACACACACATATATACACAAGATATATATATATATATATATATATATATATATATATATATATATATATATATATATTTTGTGACTTTGTGGGTTCGTGAAATAAAAAGTCGAGGTTACAAACACAAAAAAACTGCACTTTATTTTCGTAGCAATACACTGTTCATAATTACAATTTGCTAGATAACCTAAAACAGTTTATTTCTAAAAACACTTCGCTCAACTGACTGTCGCTTCCGGTATCCATCGGCCCCAAAGTTTCCCGAATCTCCACCGGCCATCATTTATTGATCGGCATCGCGAGTCTGCCGCCAGGGTAACACTGCTCCCTCCTCAAGGCTGGTCGTCCCGAACAGCGTCTTCGTAGCGGGCCAGGCAATCCAGGTGTACCACCAACATCTTTCCTCGGGGCACCTTCTGGATGCTGTAGACCACGTCGTTAATCCTCTTCACCACACGGTACGGTCATTGCCATGGCTGCTGGAGCTTCGGGCAGCGTCCCTTGGTCCGGGTAGGATGGTATAACCAGACCAGGTCACCTTGCTGGAACTCTTGGCTGTTGGCTTGCCTGTCATACCTGGTCTTCATGCGGTCGCTCGCCTTCTGGATGTTCTGGCGAGCCATCTCGTGCATGTCGTGGAGGTGGTCCACCAGGTTCTCCACATACTCGGTCGCTGGCTGTTTCACCCCCGGAGGGCTACCAAAAGCCAGGTCACAGGGGAGGCGTAACTCTCGGCCGAACTTTAAGCTGGCTGGCGTGATCCCCGTGGTGTCGTGTGTTGATGAGCGGTAGGCCAGCAAGAACAGTGGCACCTTGACGTCCCAGTCTCGCTGATGGCTGGCCACGACCTTCCTCAAGTGTTTCTCTAAGGTCTTGATGTACCTCTCGACCATGCCATCCGACTGGGGATGTAGAGGTGTTGTGCGGGTCTCGTTAACCCCAAGTCTCTCTAGGGCCTCCTTCATCAGGTTGGACTCAAAATTGGTGCCTTGATCACTGTGCAGCTCTAATGGCACCCCAAATCGGCAAAACACTGGCTCCACGAGGCAGTCTGTGATTGTCCTTGCCTCTTGGTTCGGGATGGCATACACCTCCGGCCACTTAGTGAAGTAATCCACGACCACCATCAGGTACTTGTTGCCTCGGTCGGATATTGGGAACGGTCCAGCAATGTCAACGGTGATCCGTTCGAATGGCGCTCCAACGTTGTACTGTTGCATGCAACCCCGGCTCCTAGTCTGGGGGCCGCTACTCGCCGCGCACACGTGGCACTGACGGCACCATCTCTCAGCGTCTGCTCGCAGCCTCAGCCAGTAGTAGCGCTGCCGTAGTTCGTCAATCGTTCGGTTCGATCCCAGGAGTCCTCCTGAAGTACCGGCGTGCACTTCCTCCAAGACTTCCGGAACCTTACTCCGGGGAAGTACCAACTGTTCTCTCTGCGTCTTCCCATCGGGTGACTCCCATACCCGGAACAGCACACCCTCTCTGGTCTTCAACGAGTCCCATTGGGCCCAGTACGACTTGTAGGTGGCGCTCCTCTGTGCGATGTCCTCCCAGGTTGGTCTCGTCCCTGCCTCCACTTCCCTCAAGAGTGGCCCCAAGTCTGCTTCCGCCAGCTGCTCCCTCCTCAGGCCTGCGCTATCCCAGCCATCCGCAGGCACTGCGGTGACTACTCGGACTGCTGCGGCACGCTCCTTCTCTTCCACTCTGGTGCACTGGCCGCACACTTCTGGACAGGGTCTTCGAGACATGGCATCAGCGTCAGCTCTTCCCTCTAGGATGTTCCGAGGTGAAGTCATACTCCCGCAGCCTCTGGACCCAACCTGCTGTCTGGCCTTCTGGTCGCGCCGTCACCATTACCTCGCTTCTCGCAGGGACAACCACGTCTTCGTTCAAGACGACCCTGCAGATTCCAAGGCGCTCTTCGGGTTGACGGAGTATAACCTCTTCTCCGTTGAGCCGCAGGACCTTCCTGCCGACGTCGACCGTCGTCTCGTGGCTCCTGAGGACATCCAGTCCCAGAATCACCTCCTCAGCCACCTTCGCGACGAACACCCACACACGCACGGCACTCCGCCCCAAGGTCAGCTCCAGCAGGGCCTCCTTCTCCACAGGCAAGGTGTCGCCCGATGCCGTGACAAGCTCGTATGGTCGGCTCGGCTTCCTCGTCGGCAAACCCTTCGCCACGTCCGGTCTGATGATGGTCACGGCTGCCCCAGTGTCCTCCAGCACGCGGCATGGCTTCCCTCTCACCCAACCGTCCGCGATGAGGCTGTCATCCATACGCCGGCTGACGGCGCGCAGTGTCACTCGAGGGGATGGTGGTAATGGCGCCGACGTGCCCCTCTCCACGCCGGGCTTTACTCGTTCTTCCAGCTGCTCTTCCTGGTGTGGGCAGTCTCTCTGCAGGTGTCCGGGCTGTCCACACCCCCAACACAGGCCACTAGGTGTTCGCCGGCGTCCCTCGGCTGGTCTTCTGTCTCCGGTGTAGCGGACACTCCTCGTTCTCGACGTCGGGATGACTGTTACCTTGGCCGCCTCCATCCTTAATGCCGCTGTCAGCGCCTCGTGGATTGTTTTATAACCGCCGAGCATTAGGCGCTGACGAATCTCCGTGTCCCGTACCCCGTCGACAAAGTTGTAGGCGGCTTCCCGGGATACCAACTCCAGTGGCAGGTCAACCAAGGCCTTGCTAGCCAGCTGCTCAATCGCTATGGCGAACTCCTGCAGCGTCTCCCCCGGCTGCTGTGACCTTGCCTTTAGTTGGCTGCGGTACGCTGCGGCTAAGCGTTGGTTCCCGAAACGATCTCCAGGGCCTCCCAGATGTCCTTGGGCGCCGCCGTTGTCTGCACCGCGTTTAGGACTCCCGCGGCCCGTCCCTGGAGGCTGGCTATTAGCTGTGTGGCCTCCTCCTCCGGTGGCCATCTGTTGTGCTTGGCCACTGTGTCGAACTGGCGGCGGAAGACCTCAAATGTTGACGCGCCATCATATTTCGGCGGTTTGACGCGCGCAGATGTTGTGTCGCGTCCCGGCGCGTCGGCCTTCAAATCCTTCAGTTTCCTGCCGACGACGTCCTCTACTATGGCGTTCAGGGACTTGACGCTGCTGTCGGCCTTTCCCTCCAGGTCGTCAACGCGGCTCGCCAGGTCCTCGACGCGCTCGTCCACTTGGCCCATCCGCTTGCCCAGCTCCGTCACGTTATCCCTCACGCCGGCTAACTGTTCTTCAAACTTCAGGCAAGGGCCTCGTTTGCCGCTTTCATCTCCGTGGCCAGGCTGTCGTTCGCTGCCCTCATTTTTGTGGTCAGTTCGGCCATCTTTGCGGTCATTGTCGTGGCCAGTTGTTATTTGCCGCTTCCGTCTTCGCTGTTGTTTCCGCGGCCAGGTTGTTATTTGCCGCTTCCGTCTTCGCTGTTATTTCGGCCTTCAGTTCTTGCATCTTCTCGGTGATGTTGTCGTTGGCCGTCTTCATTTCTTCCATTTTGTGTAAAATCTTTTCCAGTGCCGATTCCATGGTCGTTATCCCACTTCTGATGACAGTTGTGACTTTGTGGGTTCGTGAAATAAAAAGTCGAGGTTACAAACACAAAAAAACTGCACTTTATTTTCGTAGCAATACACTGTTCACAATTACAATTTGCTAGATAACCTAAAACTGTTTATTTTTAAAAACACTTCGCTCAACTGACTGTCGCTTCCGGTATCAATCGGCCCCGAAGTTTCCCGAATCTCCACCGGCCATCATTTATTGATCGGCATCGCGAGTCTGCCGCCAGGGTAACTATATATATACTGAGATTGTCTAATAATGCTTCTTTTAGATTTAGGGAGTCTCGAAACATACATTTAAGGAGATGTGTTGTTATCAAATGTTTAGGTTGGAATCAATACTTCCGCTACTTACTGCATTTTGTTTGAGAACTAAGAGAATATAGAAATCAAGGGTAATATAAATGAATTTTTACCAAGGATGAAAGCAGACGTTGCAACTGCTAAAATAGAGTGGATAGTGAAAAAAGTGGGGTTTAGAGTGAAACAAAAGAATAACTATAAAATTATAAGACAGAGTTGTTTTGATGAGAAATTTAATAGGGCTACGAGAAATGTATAACAGGAATTAAGAATAAACTTTATAACAATGAAATGGGGGATATAATTTATAATTATTGAATTTAATGGAATAGGAAAAGAAAACCAGTAGACTTATTTGAAGCGGCCAATAGAAAGGATAACAATAGAGTATGGCAAATAATTAGAGGAATGTATAAAAATACTAAAAGGAAAATGTTATAGTGCTGGAAATTTGGTATAACTGTTTTAGGAGTCTAATAGATATGAAAACCATAGTAGAAAATTTGAGTCCTTTGATTTTAGATATAGGTTATGTAGATATTTTAGATAAGAAAATAACTGAAATAGAATTATTTTACAATTCCTTTCTTGGAAGTGTTGAATTATTTTAGTTAATTGATGGAAATTAATCATTTCTTTACACTAGCCGTATATAGGCTAAGGTCTTTGATAGATAGCCAACATGAAAAATTCAATGCAATGGCCGGGATTTGAACCACAGTTCTCCTGGTTTCCATCCAGTCGCTCTAACCCATTGAGCTACCATGGCCAACGTGCTGTCCTCACATTAAATTCTCCATTTAACTCGTATATATTTCTCCCGTATACCACTAGGGGCTCTCGCATCCGAGATACCGTTTCTGGCGACTTACTATTGTAAGTAACCAGAAGATGATTAAAGAATAACAAAGCAGCAGGAATTGATAGTATCCCAAGGGAATTCTGGAACTGTTACTGTTAGAAGACAGTAATTGCCAAAAATTAGAAACCACGCCATTAAAGTACTGCATTGAATGCACAAATAAAAATTTAAAAAGAGAGCAAAATAATCAAGAAAAAATATTTCACAAAATGAAAGTAGACAATTCAACATTACCAAGAGTATATGGGCTATCAAAAATTCACAAAACAGGAAAAGCCATGAGACCTATCACTAGTAGCATAAATGTCTCCCACATATAATTTGGTCAAATGGTTACTAAAAAATTCAGTAGCTTCCCAAAGTTTGAAAGTGCAAATTTAAGAAACTCTTTAGATCTGGTAGAAAAAATCAAAGATATAAATTTGGACAAAGCTGACAGCCACTTCATTTGATGTCACATCATTATTCCCAAGCATACCAACAGAAAATTTACAGAGAGAATTAAAAAAAAATGGCTAACTACAATGGAAATAATAGAAGCAGAAGAATATATTTCATCAACAAAATTATGCATTGAACAAAACTTCTTAAGCTTAATAGGAAATACTACAAGCAGAAATCAGGGTTATCAATGGACAATTGAAAAAACTATTTGTTGTTGGTTTTTTAATACTTCGTCACTTACATTTATAGAGATATTTTTATTTTTTCTGAGGGACTAGTTTCGGAAGACATCACCTCCATTATCAATCTCTTTCCAACTGTCTGTCGTCGGCTCTCCTCTCTATGGTGGTGGAACTATGAACTTATTTGTCAAACTATCTACTGGTGGGATTTCAAAGTTCATTATTTGGTCCTTATTTTTCTTATGAATATGTGCTCCCATGTCGTCAGTTTATTTTCGTTTATCACTCCTTTTAGTAATTTAGGATTTGGATCAATGCCATGGTTTTCACTCCAAAAATGAAATGCTACTGATTTATCTTCCTGTTTCATTTTTTCATTTTTCATTGATAAAGAAGTTCGTAGTTCCACCACCAGAGAGAGGAGAACAGATGACAACAGTTGGAAAGGGGTTGATAATGGAGGCAATGCCTTCCGAAACTAGTCCCTAAAAATGTATATATTCTTTCGTCCCTCCCTCCCGCTCTCCCTTCCTTCCTCTCTCTTTATTTATCCTTTTCTTTCTTTCTATCTTTCTTTCTTTATCTCTTTCTTTCTCTCATTTTCTTTCTCTCTTTCTTTCTCTTGCTTTCTCTCTCTCTTTTTTCTCTCTTCTTTCTTTTTTTCTTTGTAATGTATTTCTTTTTGAATGGGTACAAATTTCAAAATGCTTCATTATCATTTTAGTTAATTGATGGAAATTAATCATTTCTTCACACTAGCCGTATATAGGCTAAGGTTTTTGATGGATAGAGTAAACATGAAATAATGTCAGGACGGCACGTTGACCATGGTAGCTCAATGGGTTAGAGCGACTGGACGGAAACCAGGAGATCCGTGGTTCAATTCCGGCCATGGTATTGAATTTTTCATGTTGACTCTATCCATGCTTCATTATCAGTTTACCATATAAGGAAGTTTTGTACTTTTAAACTTATGGTGATTATATCCTAATTCTGCATTAGAATGAACATTATTTTTAATACTTTGCATTTTTTGCATTTAATTTTATTTCAGAGGACACATATGTTGATTATAGCAAATCTGAGCTTCAGTCAACAGAAGATGGCATGCTTCCAGTAGGTGACCTGTCCTCAGGTTTTAGTGTTGGCAGTAGTCTGGAAGGTGCCTGGCTTTTAGGGGATTCTTCAGTGAGTAATACAGGAATTTAGGCTTAAGAAACCTGAAAACTTGAGTATATAACTGCAATTGACAGGCTTTCCTTTTATCTTATGCCTTGGGAGTTTTTCTTTCTTTTTTATTTAATTACATATAAAGTCTAATGTTCTATAGAGACAACAAAAGAACTGATGATCAAAGAGAACTCAGGTCAGCTTGAAGTTCAGAGTACTGAGAGTTACTTGACATTTGCATTTTCAGAATAAGTAAAAATCCTGAAAAAATATTTTCTACCCAAATGATACATCTGAATTCAGATCCTCTAATTTATTAGTTAACTATAACTACTCATTACTCCACAGAGGTAAATAGTAATACACAGAACTAGGATCTCCAGTTTGTATTGTTTTTATTTGTTACTTATGGTTTGACTATAGCTAACATTGTTTATTACTTAAGAATTCTAAAACTGCTGATATAGGGACTTAAAACTATGAAAAGGAAATCAAATAAAAACTTTAAAAGTGCAATTTAAAACTGTCATTTCACACTGTTGTTCTCTAAGTTGGCAGTACTGTTACCAATTATATGAAGAATGGCCAACAGGTGGCAGAATACTGTACAGTCTGACTTTTAAAAGAAGATACATGTCAGCTATCAAACAAGGGATGCAAAGGGTAAGAGGAGAAGGCCGTTGCTGTTGAAACGTAAACAAAGGTTTCCCGATTGGTTACACTGTTGAATCATGTACTCCTCAGGTCAGTTATCACCAGTTGTGTGTGGGAAACATAGTTTGCTTGAGTGTTCAGTTGCGTTGTGTATTATTAGTCTACTTTGAGAAAACATATTAAAGTATGTTGTTATGGAAACAAGACGTAGTGGCAGTAGGATTAGAGGTAGACAGAGGATTCATGGCTCTAGGCAAAGATCAGCTTACGGTCGGGATTTTAGATTGCATATCAAAATAAAGAATTTGTCTGTTCTCTTAGGGAATTCTTTGAACAACAAGACGAGAGTTTGCTCCTTATCAATGAGCACTTATTCCTTTCAACCATTGTGAGTAGATATACTTGCATGTAAAAGAATTCCTGTGGGTGAAAATTCTGGCATATTGGCGGCATTGATATGAACATGGCAATTGATAAAGTCATTAATAATAGTATATTGCAATACTAATGTGGTAAGCACTTTATATGGAACGAGGAAAGGTTTAAAAAAATGAAATGCTTGTGTCGAGTTTTTGCAATTTCTGAGATTCCTTTATGTGCTTACCACATGTGTATTGCACACTATTTTTTGCACTATGTATATTTATATCAATCTGAATTTTATTAGTTAAAATAGTAGTTGAAATATTAATAAATATAATTTAAAATAAATGTTAGATTTTAGAACGTGCATCACCTATATGTGTTGCTATAGAGAAATACTTACCACACTAGTGTGGGAATGTCGATGCATAGCAACAATAACAATATGAAATATTAGTTACATGGAGAAACATCCATGTTTCCCACATGCAGAAACAGATGAACTTCATGTATCTTCTTTTAAAAGTCTGATGTAGACAAGGGGACACACAAACCAGTTCAAAGTGGTTGTTCTACTTGCAATATGCACCAAGGAAGAACAGCATTCGGTCATACATTTTCTGAGCAGTGAATGCATGAAACCTATTGAAATCCATTCGGCAAATGAAATTCCAGTATGATGATGCCAGTCTAACACTGTAGCAAGTATATGACTGGAGTAAAACGTGTGGAAATGTTGTGACTTCTGTAACAAATTTTCTGTGTCGGTCAGGCTTACTGCATTGTGACACTAGAGTCTACTGCAGCAGTTGAAGCTTATGGAAAATCAGTGTGTCAATGGATATTATAACTGCATATCTGAACATTAGTCATGGCTCAGCATATCATATCATTTATAATTGCATGTTTTGCCTAATGTCTGTACCATGGTAGCTCACTCTGGAATTGAAAAAACAACTGCATCTGTGGAGAACTTTTGCAGCATTTTGAAGCTGAAGGTGATAACTTCTTTACAAGAATTATTACAGGAGGTGAAAGCTGGTTATATACTACCACCAACATGAAACAAAGAGAGCAAGGAAGGAATGGCATCACTTCTCATCACCAAAACACAAGAATTTCTAGAATCAGGCAATTGCTGGGAAGGTTATGCTTTCTTTTGGGATGAACAAGGTATTTTCTTTGAATACTACATGTTAGGGAAACACCATCAGCGGTATGTCATATTCCAGTATGGCTTCAGCCTCCTCTGTGCATTGGAGAGAGTGTGTTGAATGACAAGGAGACTGTGTCAAACAATTATACACTATGTTCCACTTTTGTTCAATTAAGAAATACATTTGAATCTAATTTTTATACATGTATCAAGGGGAAGAGGAAAGATTTCTTATAACTCAGAATTACTTACAAATGAGGTTTTGATAATGCATTGTTCTTTTTAAATAATACAGTGGGCCTGCATGTATAAAAACCTTACAAACAATAAAGATACGTATTTAGCAAACATTATTTAGAAATTGGTCCCACTTTAAACTATTCAGTTAATTTGGATTGTTTCACTTTTCTTGCTGAACTGAATGCATACATCTCATTTTGCAATACATATTAATGAACTTAGAGCTTTTTACTACAACTTTTCACATTGATGTAATGCCTACACAGTCCGCGTTCAAGAGGTCCTGAGTTCTAATCTGAGTCAGGTTGAATTATCTGGATGAGTTTATTTCCAGGGTTTCTGTCACTGATGACTATACATAGCATGTATAAGCAATTTGTAAGTTCAAAGCAAATGCAGTTTTGGTTTTGTGTCTATTAAGTGCTACTTCTTATATGAATTTTACTTTTCAATCTAGCATATAACATTTGCTTTATCTTTTCTCCATGGCTGATTAAAAGCAACTGAGAACTGAAAGACAAAACCATTGTGCCCACCTTGGTAGCGTAGATGGTAGCATGTCTCCCTCACGTTCAAGAGGTCGCGAGTTCGAATCTTGGTCAGGGTGAGTTACCTGGATAAGGTTTTTCCGGGGTTTTCCCTTATCCTCCCAGACGACTGTTGGGTAGCTCGAAGCTCCATGGTCCCTGGACACATTTGAGCATCATTCCACCCATTTCATTCACCGTCCGATATGACTTCACGTTGAAGGATGTAAAATTACAACAAAAAAAAAAAAACATTGTTCAACAGTAAACACAATTTACTGAAAATTATCTTTACTTCTTATTCGTTGCTATGACAATGTTGCGTCAAAATATGTATGCGAGCTAATATCTTTGTCTTTTGTACCCATGGCTGAAAGCGGCTTGCAACTTTGTCAGCAGTGATAAGAAAAATACGTTTCGAGTACCTTTTAAGATAACATATGCCATATGCTCATTTAACTATTTAGAACTCAGTTTTATTTCATTAAAATTTAATATGTTTAATTAATTAATTTAATATTTAAATGCATTATGTATAAATAAGGTTCTGTTAACATGTTTCTAAATTAAACTTTTTCCAAGACCTGCAAATATTTACTTATAAGTATGAATTACATATAACTGAGTTACACATAGAGTAGGTTTATATGGACTGAAGATACAAACAATCTGTTTGTGAAATCGATCTCCATTAGAGAAAAGAATTAACACCAATTTCTTAAGATAAGTGAAGCCTTTGTTACAAATATTTCTATTTGTGTAATAAGGTTCAACTGTATATTATCATTTTACTCTTCTTCATATGTCCATAAAAATCTTTGCTTTGAAATCAAGCACCCAAACCTGCTCTGAGGTTGATAAGAGAAATAAGATGATGGAAAAAATTTCAGGGAGAAGCCATTTAATTTTGATTGCTATTTTCTTTTGAAATTTCAGGTTCAAAGCCGTACAGATGATGTAATGTCTCCAGATTTTTCAGTAATATTATCAAATTTTAATTTTTCAACTGCTACATCTTCCATAGATAGTGTTACTTCAATGCAAGGAATATTCGAGTTAGATGGTGATTGTAATGTCATTCTTCAAGGTCGTATTGGTCAAGTAAGTTGCTTAGCTTATACTGTATAATATAATGTAATATATAAGTAATTAGTGACACTAAAAGATTAAATTGTGAAGAAAGAGGGAGAAAAGCTATATCTGGAGCTACAAGTATTAAAGGAACTAATCAATTACAAAATTCACTAATTATTTATATAAACCAGGTTTAATAGGATATTGTAGCAAACGCATCAGTACAAAAGTCGACTACGAGTAATTTTATAAATTGCATCAGTACAATTTCAAGCTTCATGTACAAAGATTACAAATGTTCAATATGACTTGTTTTTGTAACATAGCATACATCTAATCCGTAACAAGTTAATCCCAAATTCTATGCATTATATTATAGTTGATGGTTGCTATGCTTTCTGCATCTAAACTTGCAATTTGTTTAGATTTAGTCCTGAATATACTTTGGACAGATGCTGGTGATCATGACACAAACAATAGACAACATTAAGCATACTTAACATCTGTAAATGTCTCCATACTGACTGAAGGTGATAGGGCAGCTAGAGTATGGTAATGGCAAGATAATTATCACATTGTAGCAAGCTGCACCACTTCTATATTACTCTAGTGTGTATATGATAAACTTAAGGATATGCAGAAATTTTAAACGACCTAGCTGATAGCCATATTTCATTGGCAGTGGCAGCATGGATTTGTATTACTAATTTATAGTGATGCTGTATAATATAACTTACAAAACTCCATATACCAGCAATACTAATTGTAAAGTGATTAGTTTCAGAAGATTTTTTTTTCTTTGGCTATATAAGCCTGAATATATCAATTATGGTCAATGTATATTTTCAAGAACATGTGAAAACTAGTTATACATACTTAATATTGTTTCATTTTACTTTTACTTTTTGAAATGACTGGCAGGGTTTCTATGGTGAAGTGTATAAAGGGACATTGGAGCAAGACAAGGACACGGAACCACAGCTGGTAGCCATCAAAAAGCTCAAGACAAATGCTTTAGAAACTGCTCTTCAGGATTTTGAAAGAGAGATTTCTATAATGAAAGTAAGAGTCTTATAAACATTATAATATGACAAGCTTTTGGTGTTTTAGTTAATTTTCTGTTTTTAACAATAAATCATGATTACGTAAAAAATGAAGCTAGCTACAGTGAAGCAATAAATATTACACAAATACAACTATTTGCAACAAAAACTTCACTTATCTTAAGAAAAAAGATGTAAATTTTTCTTAGTAATTGATGATATCGATTTCACGAACATTCGTTTGCATCTTTGAAGTGTGTTGACTGAAGATGCTCGTGAAATTGATCTCATCAATTAATAAGAAAAATTTACATCATTTTCTTAAGATAAGTGAAGTTGAATAGTTGAATTTGTGTAATAAATCATGAGTTTGTGTGTGTTGTACTGTGAGACAATTTATATTCATTTTGCATTTTACTAAATTCTTAAGTTTACAAGCCACTAAATTGAGAAACTCATATTGATGAAATTGAGTTTAGCATGTTGGGCATTAACATCTTTTATCCTTTTTCTGCAATACATTAAAATTAGCCTATTTTGCATACTTTCACTTGGTAATGAAATGTGGTGTAATTTTATGTAAAGGGGATAGGAATTCATAAACAATTTTCAGTTTAAAAAAAACAGGACATTTTAAAATATATCATTCATATATAAACATATTTAAATTAGTACAATCTTATGAAATTTAATTATTAATAAGCTTCATGAAGAATTTAAGTTATTAATAGGTAAAAAAAATTAATAAATGCTCAACATTCATCTTTATTTCAACTTTTTCAATTATTACATATAATAATTTTATAGGTCTTTTCCCCACATATTTTTAAGAATCTAGAGATATTAACACTTCTAAGAGTTTATGCATACATGTTAACCTTTTACATACAAAATAAAACTTGTTTTGTAAGACTTAAAGCTTTCATGGCAAGTGTTATTTATTAAAGCTTCACAGGTGATTAGCCATGTCAAAGTAATTAAATTTGAGCTTAGAATGGCCAAAAGCTCAAATTTAATTACTTTGACATGGCTGATCAACCGTGAAGCTTTAATAAAAACTTTTTTTGTTACCCATTCCCACATTTCTGAAAAATGTCAATAGCATTCTGTCATAGAGTGTACATAGCTATCAAATTACTGCAAGCAACAAGGTCTGTGTTTTACCTTTCTCATAAGTAAGCCATTCACATTAATTTTTGCCCTTCCAAGTAAGCACAGAACCTTCCTTTGCAAGCTGATCGCAAAGATTGTATATCATGTAAAATAAGGAAAGCTAACTAACATATGGAATAGGTGAGAATAACGTGAAATGACATATCATGGTAAAATAAAATAACCACCATTATTATCAGAAACTATTTGTAGTTGGTTTATTAATAAACTACAAATAGTTTCTGAGATTAATTTTGACGTCACTGTTACTAAATTCCTCCAAACACATATAACCACCATTATATTGTAATTCAAATTTAATATATCACAATAAGAAGATAAAATATCCACTATTTTGATATTCACATTAGCCAGTTATGTTGCTCTACTTTGTTAAACATTTATGCTCCTGAGATGTATCCTTTTTAGCATTTATATATGGAATTTAATGAGTGATTTATATAATTGATGTTATTTGGCTGTGTCTCTTTGGATACAGTACATGATTTCACCTTTTCCCTGGAAGTTAATATCCTTTTATAGTAAGTAATCTTTATTTTCATTTCAATTACAAATTATTATACATTTACGTACTTATTACTACACTGAGTTGCTGGTTACCTACCCTTGGGCCCTGTTGGAGAGGATGTGGAAAGTGGAAAGTGGTAGTTATACCAGGAGCGTAAATAACACACACAATGAATCTTAACTCACTTTAAACTCTCTCCATGGTTACAATAATATAACAACAGATGGCGTTACAGTGCAATTTAGTTTCCCAAGTTCTCACTAGATGTCGGCTTCCCCACATCCTCCCCACCCTGGTCAGTCCCGATTTCCAAAGGAATGACCAGCTGAATGGGTTGGACGATCTCCGAGCCATTTGTTGTCCTTAGAATAGCTGTTCCCACTATGCCGTCTCGGCCCAGGCGAAGGTTCATCACCCATGCTAATTTCCACATGTAACGTGGAACATGATCTTTCTGCAACAGCACCACATCGCCAATTTGGATTTCAGCTCTTCCAGTGCATGGGTGCTGTACCTTGTGGAATGCTCTCAGCTCCAGGAGGTAGTCCTTAGTTGTCTGAAATTTTCTGCTTTTGGCGGTACAGCTTAGTGAGACTAGTATCTGGTGGTATCTCACTGGAGATAGTCATCATTTTCCCACCGGTGTGGAAATGAGCTGGAGTAAGAACTTCTTCATCTCTGTCCACCACGGTTAGCGGCCTAGAGTTGAGGGAGGCTTCGATGCTCACAAGAAGGGTGTTCGTCTGCTCTTCGTCTGTCTTCAGCTTTCCCAGAGTTTTCCATAGACAGCGTTTCACTGATCCTACCATTCGTTCCCACCATCCTCTCCACCAATATGTCTGAGGGTACGTCAGCAGTGAGTGTATTCCTTGAAGTTCTTTGCTGGCTGCGAGGAAGTTCCGAGCATTGTCGGAATATATTGTGTGAGGTAACCCTCTGCTTCCGACGAACTGTTGGAGAGCCAGCAGGAAACAATCGACTGAAAGATCGGTCTTCAATTCCAGATGCAAAGCCCTTGTGGTAGCACAGGTGAACAGAGCAATGTAAGCTTTCGTGGTAGCGTTGCCAGCGAGGTTGGTACCCGTGATGGCAAAGGGCTTCATGGGAGTAACTCTGTCCACTGGAAGAGGAGCTTCTATTGCGTCTACGGGTACATTGTGGGCTATTTTGCAGGGCAGGCAGTCATTAAGAACTTTCCTTATAGCTTGTTGTCCTCGCAAAATCCAAAATTCATCCCGAAGTTCTCCCAGAACTATACATACTCCCAAATGACAGAGTCGCACGTGAGTCTCCATAATTAGAAGCCTCATAAAATGATGCATACCATCCAATAAAGTTGAATGCTTCTGATCAGGTCGGCGAACTGCAGTCTTCCTCCTAAGCGAATCAATCCGTCTTGTAGGTAGGGACAGAAACATGAAATCCGAGATGTTTGAACCAATGGCACCCCTCTCTGTAGGCAGTCCAGTTCTTCTGCAAAGCACTCCAATTGGACTGTGCAGATCCAGTTTATCCGTGCTTTTCTCATCTCTTCAGCAGAAGGAATTATTGTTGTTGGTGGTGTACTCTTCTTGAGAGCCTCGATGAAACGCATGACGTAGGCGGTGATATGCAAGGCTTTCCAGTACGAGCTAAATCTTATCTCGAATAGTGGTTCATAAGCCTTGACTATGAGTACTTCTTGTACGTGCTTTCTTGCATCTGGAAGTTCAGTATCTAGGGAGATGGTATTTTCTGGCCAGGAAGAGGAAGATTGCTTCAACCACACCGGTCCTTCCCACCATAAGTTCAAGGAAGCAAGTTCGTCTGCAGGTAGTCCTCGTGAGGGACAGTCGGCTGGGTTGTTAACTCCTGGACAGTGTCGCCATTGGATTGGCGTCATGTAGCTCACAATTTCTATAATTCTGTTGCTGACAAAAGTCCTCCATCTGTTGGGATCTCCTCTTATCTATCCCAGAGTCACTGTGAAGTTGCTCCACAGGACTGCTCTGGTTTTTGGGAATCCTGTCGCCTGGCAGTAGTAATGCAGGAGTCTGGCACCCACAAGAGCAGCTAAAAATTCCAAACGCGGGAGACTGACCTTCTTCACTGTGGCAAACCTATTCATACTACAAACCAGACAGATTGTACTGTGTCACCCTGGTCTCTGCGGTAGAGTACAACCCCAAATGCTCGCTCTGAGGCATCACAAAATACATGGATTTGAGTATCTTGTGAGGGCGATGTGGCAACGCATCATGGAATGTGAATACTGGTCAACCAAGAAAGAGTGGATGTCCATTTTGCCCACTGTACTCCAAGATCTGATGGTATGATTTCATCCCAGGCAATACCTCGGCGCCACATATCCTGAAACAGTATCTTGGCCATTAATATCATTGGCGCCAGCAGTCCCATGGGTTCGTAGAACGTTGCAGTGGCTTGAAGTATCTGTCTGTTTGTAGCAGGAACCTCCTTCAGTTTGTTTGTTACAAATGAAAAGTATCTCTTACAGTATTCCAGTCCATGCTTAGTACTTGCGCCTCTTTGCTTAGACTCTGTCCCTCTGCTTTTCATTTGCTGGAGATTTATGGAATTCACATCCACAGGGCTCGCTGATATACCGGAATGGCTACCGGAATGGCTTCCTGTGAGAATCCAACCCAGATGTGAATGGCAGCAGAACTACTGAAGGAGAAATCTGTTTAGGTGCGGAGTCCTTGACGAACTTCCAGTAGTGGTCACCACCTATCAGCAGTTGGATGGGTAGGTCCTCCTGGTTATCTAGTGGGTCAGCCAGTTGTAGCTTCTTCGGCCGTCCCATATTGTGGATGTCCTGAGGCACCGTGGGCTGAGGGGAAAACCGATGATCACTTTCCAGTGCAGTCATCGGCTCTTTGTAGTTTCTTCTGATTCCTCTCACGTCCAGTTGGACAAGACTATGTTGACTTGTTGCTGTGTCTCGAAAGATCTGACAGCTATAGATTTATGGCCTGTTACCTTTAGTTTCAGCTCGTCGATAAGTAAGCTGCAAAGGAGGCTGCTTTGACTCCCCCCATCAAGTACGCAACGAGCCTGTTTAGTGAGGCCTGTCGGCCCTGTTAACCATACTTGTATCGTCTGCAAGTAAGTAAACTCTGAAGTCGGGACTTCCTCTTGTTCATGGTTGTCGTAGATGTAGATGGGTATCAGGACCATGGGCATTGCCTGTAGCATAACAAACTGATCGATGATGCACCCCTTTGCACTTTGAGCAAAGCACTCTACCCCACTATGAGCAAGTCTAAGAAGTGTGGCCTCGGTTGAGACAAAGAGAGCAACGATGTGTGGCTTTTAGTTTGTCTATTCATGCATTGATATCCTTTATTACTCCACAGTCTTGGGCCCAGTGGCCGCGGGATTCGCAGAACACACAGTAGGGTTCCGTAGATGCTCTGCGTCCCTGTGTTCTCTTCTGCTTCAACTGTACATGGAGCGTCGCTGTAGTGGGGAACCTGTGGAAGTTTGATGAGGTCTCGCCTCAAATTTTCTGTGCAGTCAAAGCACCTTCCACTTCTTCGTTGAGGAATGTCATCAGCGCTGTAATGTTGTGCTCTGTTGTGCCATTTCTTTTTGAGTGGATGAGCCAGCGGCAACAGATTTTGTCGGGAAAAGTGCACAGTATTTTGGAGGTCAAAACCCGGCCATAGATGTCTACATCCTTATCGAGAGCAGTCAGTGCTTGGATTCGTCACCGGCACTCCACATATATTGCATTCAGGCATTCCGGACTATCCTCCGTCTCAGGTCTTCTAAGTAGTCCAAGTGAGTCTGGATAATGCGATTCGTGTCTCCATATTTCATCTGAAGGCTCTTCTTTGTCTGCTCGTAGGTGTCGCCCTTCACTGCGATTCCATCGACCAGCAGCTTAGGCTCTCCTTCCAAGTATCCTCTTAAGAAGACATGGTTGTTCACCTGCGACAGCGTGGGATCCTTATCTAGATGTTTCAAATTGTTCCCAAAATCTGGATCAGTCTCAATATTTCCTGAAAAAGACTCCAGGTCAAATTCTGAGCTTGTCGAGTTAATGGGTCCCCATTGGCATCTTATCTAAATAACTTCATCTTCATTTTCGTCATATTCACTTATCTTCCTCAACCATTTGGCTCTTACTTTGTTCAAAAAGTTCCCAATTTCAATTAAATTGTTCCTAGTTTCTGCACTCATTAACTTCAATACTTGATTTTTTTTTTGGTAGCCTTGCCCATTCTTTTTTACCAATCTTCCCCCAAGCAACCTAGTTTCTTCACATTCTAAAAGCAAATGCCATTCTTTATCCCTTTGGTGACAGTGGGCATTTCTCCAGATCCCTCCCTCTTCCCAAACCCTTCAGTTTCACCGACACTGTTCTGACCCATGCAAAGCCTTCTCTTGCTGCTTTATCACAAGTATCAATGTATTTTCCCTGTTCCACATAACTTTCATCTCTCTATAAATTTCCAGTGAGCTTTTCAAGTTGAAGCTTCCTAACATTGCTTGCCTTTCAATATCTTCTGTTCTAACCTTAGTTCTTTCCAAAATCCACTTTGCAATAATCCCCGGTTTTCCCACATGACACCAAACGCTATTTTTAACATCATATCCTTTATCTTATTCAGCCATGAATCTTTCTGATTTAGTCTTTCCTGTACTATCAAGCATTGACACAGAATATTCTGCTCATCTAAACTCCTAATTCTCTCCCTTTCCACCATTATCCCTCTAGTTCCCAGTTTTCCCAATTCTGCTTGTGCCACTCCATTTGGTGAAGCTCGAGGTAAGCCCAAAACTTGTTTGCAAAAGTTTCTATGTATCACATTCATGTTTGCACCCCCGTCCTCCAAATCCCATATCTTTACCCCATATAGCATTTTTGCTTCTACTGCGGCTGTGTAAATTCTCTCCAACTGTTTTATTTGCATTCCTGGTAATTTATCTAGGCATGCTTTAATAGCTTTTGTAGCAATTTTACCTTTTGCCATTGCCATTCTCTTCTGCTCTTTCCAACCCCCTTACTGCTTAATCATACTCCTAGATAATTAAATGTATTCACCACTTCAATTTCTCTTCCTGCCAGTACCATTTCTCCTCTTTTCTTAACTTGTTGCCTTTCTTAAAGACCATAATTTTGGTTTTGTTTACGTTAATTCTAAGGCTCCATTCCTTACAAAATTTATCTATTGCTCTAATTGCTCTATCTATTCCCACTTTTTTTTATACGTCCTCCAACGTTAAGTCATATCAGACGATGAATGGAATGGGTGAAATGACGCTCAAAGGAACCCAGGGTCCATAGAGCTTAGAGTTACCCGACATTCGTCTTTCAGGATAAGGGAAAACCCTGGAAAAAACCTTACCCAGGTAACTCACCCTGACTGAGATTTGAACTCAGGACCTCTTGAACGTGAGGCAGACTTGCTACCACCACGCTACCGAGGCAGGCTATTCCCACTTTGGAAATAGCTCCTGCTACTAAATCATCAGCAAATACAAACCAGGTATTTCCCTGTTATTAATTATTGGCATATGCCTATTTTCCATTCTAATTGCATCCAAAATATAATCTATAAACAGATTAAACTGTATAGGGCTCAACTTACAGCCTTGCCTGAATCCTATATTATTCTGAATGAATCTTGTTACTTTATTATATGCCATCTTTATACAAAACTCATTGTCTGAATATATACTTTGTAAACTCTGAATAAATCTGCTACTCATTCCTTTTTTACTCAATTTATACCATAGTGCTTCATGATTTATTGTATCAAAAGCCTTTTCAAAGTCAATAAATAACACATATACCCTCCCTCTCTTATCTGCTAAATATTTACTTATCACTGTGCTTATCACAAAGATAGTATCCACTGTTCTACTGTCTTGTCTAAAGCCTGCTTGGAAATCTGATAGCTTGCTCTCGTCTTCTGCCCACTTTTGTACTCTTTGTGCCAAAACTCCAGTATATATCTTACCTAACATGCAGAATTATCTACCTACCCTTTATTCTTAAATATTGACACAACTATTGCTTTTCTCCAACTACTTGGAACCTTACCATCTTCAAATACTTTATTTAGACTGCTCACTAGCAAACTTAATCTATTTTCGTTTCTTCTCCATGCCTTCCAAAACCCCTGGAATCCCATCTATACCACATGCTTTATTCCTTTTTAATATTTTTACTTGTTCCCTTACTTCCTCTATTCTTATCCTACTGTCTAATTGTTGGATTTCTCTTGTATTATCCAATTCTTGAATACTTTGTCTCCCCTCTTTTATCCCTAAAAGGCTTTCAAAGTACCTGCAATATGCTTTTGAACTTACGTTGCTTTCATTAGTTCTACCCTTACAGGTTTTTTTCACTAAGGACCATGCCTTTGTATCATTCATTTTTATTGCCTCCCTCATTGTCTTACACGTATTTTCCTCCCATTCTTTCTATTTAGCTTCCATGAGGTGCCTGTACCCCTATCTATCAGTTATAAAATTTCCTTTTTCTCTTATATCCCATGTTTGTCTCCATTTCCTTAACTCCCTTATAACTCTCTGCTTTGCCTTGCTACACTCATCATACCAGCCTCTTCTAATATTTGGTTTATCTATCACTCAGTTTTGCAAATATTACAGAGCAATGCATATCCTATACATACAAAATGGGAACTTATAAAAAATGGGGTTTCACAAGGTTTTATACTGGGTCCGTTACTTTACGTGGTATACTAATGATCTTTCATTTTACTATTATTGGACAACCAGTATTTTACGCCGATGACACCTCCATTATTTTAAGTGGGTTAGATACTAAAAATTTAGAAATAAACATTGACCAGGCCATAAAACAATTGGAAGCATGGTTTACATGCAACGGATTGAAATTAAATACAACTAAAACAAAAATCTTGTATCGAGATTTAACTGTATTGGAACACCACAGTGAAGCGAAAAATTATTAAATTTTAGATGAGTCGTATTTCTTACACATCTGCTTCACTTTCGTACCTCAAAATAGGTACGAAAGTGAAGCAGATGTGTAAGAAATACAACTCATCTAAAATTTAATAAAAATCTTGTAATTCAAACCAAGTATATAACATGCAAACAAACTCACTAACTTCAGCCACTACAAAAGAAGCCAAACTATTAGATCTATTTGTAGATTAACGCCTGAAATGGACTATCCAACTAAATTATATAGAAAACAAATTAAATATTGCCTGGTCCAACATGTCCTTCTTGGCTCAAATAACAAATTTAGAAACAAGGAAAATCATGTATTACAGTTACTTTCATTCAGTACTTTCATATGGAATAACCATATGGGGTAATGCAACAGGTTATGATAGAATCTTCAAATTCAAAAGAAAATCATTATGCATAATGACCTATTCAAGTTATAGAGCTTCTTGCAGACCATTACAACCTAGTTTTATATGTGCATAATAATTATCAGTTTTCTAAAAAATCAGCAATCAACATGAACACAAGAAAAACAGACATCATATATCCAGCTCATAGGTTAGCACTGCTTGAAAAAAGTCCACATTATATTGTGACTGTGGGTTCGTAGAATTAAAAGGCTGAGTTGCAGAAATTAAAAATCTCCTTTATTTTCGTAGAAATACTCTTATAGATTACAGCAGCATTGCATTACGTACACCTTCAGTCTACCAAGGTCGATCACAATAACAAACAGTGACAGCAGATTACATCCTTAGCTCTCGTTACACAGCTGGCTGTCTCTTATTTCACAACTACAACTCCTCACTCTTTACAACTATTTGCGAGCCGTCACGTCGTTAAATACCTATTTCATAAATTTGAGATATTTCTGGACCAAACAGGAATCGAATGTTCCATCACCTTCCAGAAGCGTAACCCTATTGGTGCCGGCAGGTCTTTTATCTCGCGCTATCATTATTTCTTCCGGCATACTCCTTATCTCCAGGCTTTTTGTGTACACAAGTCGCGCTATCGCGATCGGTTTCGCAACACCGCTCCCTCCCGAACAGCTCCATCATAGCGGGCCAGATGATCCAGGTGTACCACCATCATCCGTCGGGGTACCTTCTGGATGCGGTACACCACGTCATTAGTCCTCTTCACCACCCGATACTGTCCTTGCCACGGCTGTTGAAGTTTGTAGATTGTTCGGTTTGCTCCCAGGTGTCGTCCTGAAGTACCAGCATGCACTTCCTCCAATACTTCCGGGACCTTACTTCTGGGATGTACCAACTGTTCTCTTTGCGTCTTCCCATCAGGTGATTCCCATACCTAGAACAGCACGCCCTCTCTGATCTTCAATGAGTCCCATTGGGCCCAGTACGACTTATAGGTGGCGCTCCTCGGTGCGATGTCCTCCCAGGTTGGTCTTGTCCCTGCCTCCGCTTTCCTCAAGAGTGGTCCCAAGTCTGCGTCCGCCAGCTGCTCCCTCCTCAGGCCTGCACTATCCCAGTCATCCGCAGGCACTGCCGTGATTACTCGGACTGCTGCGGCACGCTCCTTCTCTTCCACTCTTGTGCATTGGCTGCACTCCTCTAGGCAGGGTCTTCGGGACATGGCATCTGCGTTACCGTGGTTCTTCCCTCTACGATGTTCAGAGGTGAAGTCGTACTCCTGCAGCCTCTGAACCCAACGTGCTGTCTGGCCTTCCAGGTTTCTAAAGCTCAGTAGCCAAGTTAGGGCGGAATGGTCAGTCCTCAGGTGGAATGGCTGACCGTACAGGTACCTGTGGAAGTGTTCCAAGGCTTTTACTACCGCCAGTAACTCTCGCCGGGTGACGCAGTAGTTCTTCTCTGCCTTGGCTGAAGACGCGCTGGTATCATCTCAGCAGTTGTCGAACCTTCTCGAGCTGTTCTGCGGTCAGGTGATCGGCCGCCCTCTCCAGTAAGCCTTCCAGCCGGGGCCCCAGGTGTTGCGTTGGCACCGGCTTCTGTGTCTTGTCGATTGCTGTCACGATGACCACCGGCTCGCATGTCCCCATCTCCGTTCCGGCCTGGACGTCGTGATCGATGTCCGTTAGGTTAAGCAGCCTCACTGGCACCTCTCGGCACGGCAACAATGTTCCTCATTTGCTGTCCTTTCAGTCGCACCGTCACCACCACCTCCTTTCTCGCAGGGACCCACTCCATCAAGATGACCCTGCAGATTCCAAGGCATTCTTCGGGTTGCTGGAGTATGACATCTTCTCCATTGAGCCGCAGGACCTTCCTGCCGTAGTCGACGGTCGCCTCGTGGCTCCTGAGGCATCCAATTCTAGTATCACCTCCTCAGCTACCTCCGCGACGAGAACCCGCTAACGCACGGCACTTCATCCCAGAGCCTCCCTCTCCACGGTCAAGGTTTCGCCTGATGCCGTCACTAGCTGGTATGGTCGGCTCGGTTTTCTCGACGGCGAACCCCGGGCTACGTCGGGTCTGATGACGGTTATGGCTACCCCGGTGTCTACGAGCACGCAGCACGGCTTCCCTCGTACCCAACCGTCTGCATGAGGCTATCATCCATCCGTCGGCTGACGGCGCACAGTGTCACTCAAGGAAATGGTGTAGACGGCGCCGACGTGCTCCTTGCCACACTGGGCCTTACTCGTTCTTTCGGCTGCTCTCCCTGGTGTCTGTCATCTTTGCGGTCATCGTCGCCGTCCCGCTTTCTGACACCAATTGTGACTTTGTGGGTTCGTAGAATTAAAAGGCAGAGTTGCAGAAATTAAAAATCTGCTTTATTTTCGTAGAAATACTCTTATAGATTACAGCAGCATTACATTACGTACACCATCAGTCTACCAAGGTCGATCACAATAACAAACAGTGACAGCAGAGTACATCCTTAGCTCTCATCACACAGCTGGCTGTCTCTCATTTTACAACTACAACTCTTCACTGTTTAAAAGTAACTCTTTGCGAGCCTTCATGTCCTTAAATACCTATTTCGTAAATTCGAGATATTTCTGGACCAAACAGGAATCGAATATTCTATCACCTTCCAGAAGCGTAACCCTATCAGTGCTGGCAGGTCTTTTATCTTGCGCTATCATTATTTCTTCTGGCATACACCTTATCTCCAGGCTTTTTGTGTACACAAGCCGCGCTATCGCGATTCGGTTCGCGACAATATAATAAATTGGCTCAAACATTTAGGGAAATCCAAAACCAAAATCTCTTCAAAAAGTCCATTAAAAGTTTACTTGCCAGTAAGGCGTACTATTCAACTGAGGAATACGTGGATGATGAACTTTGATCTCAATGTATATATCTTACTGTATAAGTTTAGGAAATTTTCATATTGTACATATTTGATATTTCTTTGCTTTACTAGTTAGTAAATATTGTAGTCTTTGTTTCTAGTTTTCTAAGCTTAAACCTAAATCTTCACAAGGCACTAACTTGTGAGCATTGCTCAACTATGTGAGTGTAATGTGACAAAGTATTCAATTCTATTCTATTCTATTCTAATGCTCTGTCTCCCTGTCTCTCAAATGCACTATCTTAAAGTAAAACTTACCACATCTGACTGATGGCTTTCTTTTGTGTGACTTGTTTATAATGACTGCTGAGTCCATGATTTATCATGATAGTTATTTCTAGAACATTTAAATGTGACAATACAAGTTTTCTTCATTTTTAGAGATAACTATTGCTATTTTATGCATATATCAAAGAGGTTAGTGCAATTGATATTTATGTAATAAGCTGTAATAATCAAAGCACAGTAGCAGTATATCCATAGAGTGAAGTAAGTTTCTTATTTCTTTTTTTATTTTTTTATTTATTTTTTTATTGCAAATATGAAGCTTGATTGAAAAGGTATTGTTAACTGAATCCAATATCTAACAGAATATGATTTCTTTTGCTAGGCATTGAAGCATCCCAATATAGTGGAAATTAAAGGTGTTATTCAAGAACCAGAAATAAGCCTTGTGATGGAATTTGTTCGTCATGGTTCCCTCCAAAGCTATCTTAAAATTCATAAAGAAACCTTACAGGAGCACAATCTTCTCAAATTTGCTTTGGATGTTGCAAGGGTAAGTATTGATCTGCAAACTGATCATGTAATTAACTTAATGTACTTATGAAAATAATTATAAAGCTGCAAAGATAGCCCAAGATTCAAAACTAGATAAAAATAGATAAAATGCTTATGCTGTTACTAAAGTATTTTAATTTTTTACGTCCATATTCATGCTGTGTAAGCTAAATTGTGCCCAGAAATTACTGCAGATATCACAGTGATGTTTTAAATAACCTTCATACCAAATGAGCTATGGTTTTCCTTTCCTGGTAGAATTTAATGCGAGATTTTAGTTAATTGGTGGAATAATAATAATAATAATAATAATAATAATAATAATAATAATAATAATAATAATAATAATAATAATAATAATAATAATAATCATGATGATAATGATAATAATAATGTCACGCGAGCATCGGAACACCCTATAGAGTGGGCGACAGGAGACGGGTCGGCGTTCGCCCCGCCCCCTCGTTTGTCTTATAGTGTTAAGAAGGGATGGTTAGGAGAGGGATGTCGGGCCCCTGAGCCGTCTCTTTACCCTTCTCCTAGGTTCTGGAAACTCGGGACATTCAATCTAATCGAGAACCTTCTAGATCGGCAAGCGGACCCTATATAAGCAACACGTCGTGCAAGGGGGAGTCAGTCAGTCAGTGCTTGACGTGCTAGTGAAGTAGCGCCGTGTTAGTGGAAGAGAAGACTGTGCAACGGAAGAATTTACGTAATTGTGTACATGCATCGGAGTATTGTCCGTAATTACTAGTGCAAGTGAAATTGTAACGGACGAACTGGTGAATCGTAATTGTGTGCATTACGTAATTCTGTGTAATTGGCAAGAGTGTAACTGTAAGTCGGTGGAAATAAAGAACATTTTTGAGTGGTGAAATTGGACTTTTCATTTCACGAACCCACAAAGTCACACTGGTGTCAGGAAGCGGGAAAACAACATCACCGAACATTACAACCATGGACGCGGCATTGGAAAAAATTTTGGAGAAGATGATGGAAATGAAGGCCGAATTAACAGAGAAAACGGAAGCGGCAAATAACAGCTTGGCCGCGAAGATGAACGAGTTAACAACAAAAACAGAAGCGGCAAATGACAACCTGGCCGCAGAGTTGAAACAAATGAAGACGGCCAACGACAACATCACCGGGAAGATGGAAGAAATGAAGGCCGAATTAACAGCGAAGATGGAAACGGCAAACAACAACTTGGCCACGACAATGACCGCAAAGATGGCCGAACTGACAACGGAGATGAGGGAGGGGAACGAGGTCCTCGCTGCCAAGTTTGAGGAACGGTTGGCCGGCGTGAGGGATGACGTCATGAATCTGAGCAAGCGGATGGGTCAAGTAGACGACCGCCTTAATGATTTAGAGGAAAAGGCCGACAACATCGCAAAACCCCTCACCCGCCTAATGGAGGAACACCGGCCTTATGTGTGGACAGAGGACGCCGAAAACGCTTTCCAGCACCTAAAGGAGACCCTGTGCAGTGCTCCAATTTTGGGTTTCCCACAACCGGGTGGCGCCTTCATTGTGGACACCGACGCTAGCGACCATTGCATTGGAGGTGTCCTATCGCAGATCCAGGACGGCCATGAGCGGGTGATAGCCTACTACAGCAAGACGCTATCCAAGGCAGAGAAGAACTACTGCGTCACCCGACGGGAGTTACTGGCGGTAGTAAAGTCATTGGAGCACTTCCATAAGTACCTGTACGGTCTGCCATTCCACCTGAGGACTGACCATTCCGCCCTAACCTGGCTATTGAGCTTTAAGAACCTGGAAGGCCAGACAGCACGTTGGGTCCAGAGGCTGCAGGAGTACGACTTCACCTCGGAACATCGTAGAGGGAAGAGCCACGGTAACGCAGACGCCATATCCCGAAGACCCTGTCCAGTAGAGTGCGGCCAGTGCACAAGAGTGGAAGAGAAGGAGCGTGCCGCAGCAGTCCGAGTAGTTGTGGCAGTGCCTGCGGACGGCTGGGATAGCGCAGGCCTGAGGAGGGAGCAGCTGGCGGACGCAGACTTGGGGCCACTCTTGAGGGAAGTGGAGGCAGGGACAAGACCAACCTGGGAGGACATAGCACCAAGGGGCGCCACCTACAAGTCGTACTGGGCCCAATGGGACTCGTTGAAGACCAGAGATGGCGCGCTGTTCCGGGTATGGGAATCACCCGATGGGAAGACGCAGAGAGAACAGTTGGTACATCCCCGGAGTAAGGTACCGGAAGTCTTGGAAGAAGTGCACGCTGGTACTTCAGGAGGACACCTGGGAGCGAACCGAACGATTGACAAACTTCGGCAGCGCTACTTCTGGCTGAGACTGCGAGCAGATGCTGGTGGTACACCTGGACCGCCTGGCACGCTACGATGGTGCTGTTCGGGACGACCAGCTTTGAGGAGGGAGCAGTGTCACGCGAGCATCGGAACACCCTATAGAGTGGGCGACAGGAGACGGGTCGGCGTTCGCCCCGCCTCCTCGTTTGTCTTATAGCGTTAAGAAGGGATGGTTAGGAGAGGGATGTCGGGCCCCTGAGCCGTCTCTTTACCCTTCTCCTAGGTTCTGGAAACTCGGGACATTCAATCTAATCGAGAACCTTCTAGATCGGCAAGCGGACCCTATATAAGCAACACGTCGTGCAAGGGGGAGTCAGTCAGTGCTTGACGTGCTAGTGAAGTAGCGCCGTGTTAGTGGAAGAGAAGACTGTGCGACGGAAGAATTTACGTAATTGTGTACGTGCATCGGAGTATTGTCCGTAATTACTAGTGCAAGTGAAATTGTAACGGACGAACTGGTGAATCGTAATTGTGTGCATTACGTAATTCTGTGTAATTGGCAAGAGTGTAACTGTAAGTCGGGGGAAATAAAGAACATTTTTGAGTGGTGAAATTGGACTTTTCATTTCACGAACCCACAAAGTCACAATAATAATAATGATGATGATGATGATAATGATGATAATAATGATGATGATAATTAATAATGATAATTAATAATGATAATTAATAATGATAATTAATAATGATAATTAATAATGATAATTAATACTGATAATTAATAATGATAATTAATAATGATAATTAATAATGATAATTAATAATGATAATTAATAATGATAATTAATAATGATAATTAATAATGATAATTAATAATGATAATTAATAATGATAATTAATAATGATAATTAATAATGATAATTAATAATGATAATTAATAATGATAATTAATAATGATAATTAATAATGATAATTAATAATGATAATTAATAATGATAATTAATAATGATAATTAATAATGATAATTAATAATGATAATTAATAATGATAAATAATAATGATAATTAATAATGATAAATAATAATAATTAATAATAAATAATAATAATAATAATAATAATAATAATAATAATAATAATAATAATAATAATAATAATAATAATAATAATAATAATAATAATAATAATAATAATAATAATAATAATAATAATAATAATAATAATAATAATAATAATAATAATAATAATAATAATAATAATAATAATAATAATAATAATAATAATAATAATAATAATAATAATAATAATAATAATAATAATAATAATAATAATAATAATAATAATAATAATAATAATAATAATAATAATAATAATAATAATAATAATAATAATAATAATAATAATAATAATAATAATAATAATAATAATAATAATAATAATAATAATAATAATAATAATAATAATAATAATAATAATAATAATAATAATAATAATAATAATAATAATAATAATAATAATAATAATAATAATAATAATAATAATAATAATAATAATAATAATAATAATAATAATAATAATAATAATAATAATAATAATAATAATAATAATAATAATAATAATAATAATAATAATAATAATAATAATAATAATAATAATAATAATAATAATAATAATAATAATAATAATAATAATAATAATAATAATAATTAATGATGATGATGATAATTGATGATAATGATGATGATAATACATTTCTATGTAGTTACTTTACATATAATAGTTACAGAGTAACATTTTAGTTTACACACCATTCTACAACAATAATTATTACTATGTATTTAGATATTCCTCAAGCGAATAGAAAGAAGATGTTATGCAGAACTCTTTTAGTTCCCTTTTAAATCGGTTTATTTCTTTTATATTTGTAATATATTCAGGTAATTTATTGTAAAGCTCGGTTGCCACTGCTGTAGCTTTCATATTGTATAGTTGTAACGCATGTGCCTGTATATGATAATTATTTTTTCTTCGTGTGGTATGGTCATGAATTTGTTGATTTGTTTCTGTGGTGGAATTTTTATTTTTAGTTATATTGTTGTTTTGTATATGTACAGGGAGTATAGCGTGAGTATATTTAATGCTTTAAAACTTTCTTTGCACGATTCCATGTATTTTAGACTTAAAATTAATTTAATCTCGTTTTTGTAGTATAAATATTCGTTCTATATTTTTCTTTGTACTGCGACTCCATACTATTATTCCATAAGTTATGTGTGGGTAGATTTGACTGTAATAAATTGTCTTTTGAAGTTCTATATTTTTTAAATTTGAAATTCTTATTCATCATAAATAATCCTGAACATATTTTATTACACAATTTGTCTATATGTTTGTCCCATTTCAAATGTTTGTCTACCACTAACCCTAAAAAATTTGTCGAGTCTACTTCTTTAACTTCTTTATTCTCAATGATAATTTTGTAATTTGTGCAATTTGTATTTTGAATGGTTTGGAAACGTATATAGTTAGTTTTATCTGTGTTTATAAAAAGGGTGTTTTGTTTAAGGTGCAGGATAATTTGGTTGCTGTTCTGATTTGTTACATTTTCCAAGTTCTCTATAGTGTTTCCTGTATTTATAATTGTTGTATCATCTGCGTACATTATGATTCTACTTTTTGGAGGATTAGGTATATCATTTATGTATATGATGAATAGGAGTGGTCCTAAAACAGAACCTTGTGGAACTCTTTGTTTTACTTGTATACTTTTTGAATAATGGTCTTTCAAGCATTGATTTGTTAGATGAGTTATTTTTACTTGCTCTGTTCTATTATTTAAATATGGTTTTATTAAATTCAATGCAATTCCTCTGATTCCTAAGTGATGCAACTTATGTAGGAGTAATGTGTGATCTACGCAGTCAAAAGCTTTAGTTAAGTCTAAGAAAATGCAGTTGATGTGTACATGTTTATCCATATTATCTATTATATAGTCTATTATATAGTCTATTATTTCTGCTATAGCTTTAATTGTCGACATATTTTTCCTGAAACCATACTGAGCACTGTTTAGTATTTTGTATTGGTTTGTCTCATAAATTTGTTCAATTTTTGTTACGTGTTTACGACAAAGAACGCCTGCACTATATGCCCGCATCACAACTACGGCAACGAAGTTGCCTATTTATCTAGAGGTAATCTGTTTACGTACGCAAGGTCATCGAAAGTAAACAAGGCAATGAACTTTTCAAAACAAACTTTATTTTGTGCAGTATGCACCATTATTATCAATAACATATCTCCATTTCTCAGGAAGCTTATCAATACCATTTTTCCAAAATCTTGCAGTTTTCTGGTTGACGAACTCTTCTACTTCGAGTCTGCAATCCTCCAAGGAAGTAAGACATTTGCCATTAAGGAAGTTTTGCAGGGATCGGAATAAATGATAGTCGGATGGGGCAATGTCTGGAGAATAAGGCGGGTGAGGTAATACATCCCAGTCGAAATCCCGTAATTTCTGACGAGTTACCATAGAAGTGTGTGGTTTGGCATTGTTTTGATGAAAGATCACTCCACCATTAGATGCTAATTCTGGCCTTTTCTCTCCTAGGGCAACCTTCAGACGATCCAACTGAGAACAGTATTTCTCTGAATTGATGGTCTCCCCAGGAGGAAGAAATTCGTAATAAATAATTCCTTTCCAGTCCCACCAAATGCACAGCATAATCTTCTCAGGATGAAGCCCTGGTTTAGGAATTGAGAGTGGTGGTTCCCCTTTCTTACGCCATGATTTCTCTTTCGGATGTTGTTGTACACAATCCACTTTTCGTCTCCTGTAACCAGCTGTTTCAGAAAAGGGACAGTTTCATTGCGTCTTATCAATGCGTCACAGATGGAAATGCGCTGAACTAAATTTTGTTCACTCAGTTCGTGCGGAACCCATACATCCCGAAGATTTACGTAACCAAGTTTCTTTAGGTGCCTGGCTACAGTTGCATGAGATAAGTTTAGCTCCTTACCTACCTCCCGAGTTGTTTGTTATTCTGGGGTTGTTCGTAATCATGTCCTTTATCCTTTCCTCATCCGTAACCACAGGTCGTCCAGAACAGGTTTGTCTTTCACAGAGAAGTTCCCAGCTCGAAATTGAGTAAACCATTTTTGACATGCCTGATTCGTCACTGCATCTTCTCCGTAAATAGCACAAATTTTCCATGGAGTTTGTGAGGCTGTTTTACCTTTACGGTAATAAAACAGCATTAAATGTCAAAAATGTTCCTTCTTGGCTTCCATATTAACATTCACGAGTTACAACTCTACACTGTTACATCCACAAACTCATACTGAAGTTTGGTTACCAATTCTTACATAAGTTGACCTATTTACCTTTGGCCGTGAGGTCGCTGTGGTTTGTGTTCATAGCATTTTTTTCAGTTATTGTATTGGTAAACGAACCTCATATTGTTAGGCAACTTCTTTGACGTAAAAGTAATGGGGGCATGCAGTGTTCTCAGGTGTTCTTAGTCGTAAACACGTAACAAGAATCGAACGAATTTATGAGACAACCTGATATTTTTCTAAAAAGGATATGATTTTATTTGCAATTATTTTCTGTAGCAGTTTAGATAGTGTCGATACCAGGGCTATTGGACGGTAATTACTAACTACTTCTTTATCTCCTTTTTTGTGTTAGGGCTTTACAACTGTTTTCTTTAGGGACGTTGGGAATATGCCTTCCTTTTAAGTTTGAATTAATTAAATGAGTTAGCGGTTCTAGCAAGTATGGTGCACATTTTTTTTTAAGAGATTTCATCAAGTGTGGCTGAATTTTTATTTTTCATCTTATTTATAGTTTTTAAGACCTCTTCTTGTGATACATCACCAATATAAATTGTGTTGGCTAAAGATTTTGTGTTAAACTTATATGTGCAACTACTTTTATTTTCTGATATTTGCTGTTTAACCTGTTCTAGAAATTTATTATTGAATATATTACTTATTTCATCAGGGTTATCCGTTATTGCATTTTCGTTCTCCGACTGAGTCGGATAACTGTTGACGATGGGCACAAACTGTTCTCCGAAACATGTCCAAGTGAGGATATTTTGAGTGATGGATGTGTTTGAATTACCGACTCATTACTATCAAATGCTATAGGTATTATGTGCTACTTACTCAACCTGAGACAACTAACAGTTAACTCAATCTGTAAAAGTGAAATAGCTGTGTTGCCACATTACATTACAGCATCTGTTAGCTGTTTCTCAGCATGCCAAGAAGACTGCGATTGATCATGCTCATGAAGATAACAGGGTAATTCCAAGAGATGTATTGCTTTCTTTCTCAGCAGAAGAAGAGGAAAAAGACAAACTGCTGATGGAGATGATCATTTTATCTAAGCATTCAAAATGTTTCTTTTTTCATTGTCATTTGACAAGACTCCACCACAGCTGTTCAGTGAGTGTGATGTACTAGTTATAATTGACCACATTTAGTTGCTCCTCTTCAGTAGTGGTGAACCTTTTGTTTTCAGCCAGTTAAATTTGTATATATCTTAATGCATTATTGCAGATCTTCCTCATTTCTATGGTGTTTGAGACCAGTTAAGACAATATTACAATTGCAGCAATAATCTAGCTTTAACATGAAGCTATTCATAACTTTTTGAACATTAAAGACCAATAAAGAATTGTTATACACTGTTATTTACTCCAAGCACAAGACCAATCCACAACAAATAGTAATTTCCTTTCATGGAAGTGTTGAAAACAGTATTGTAATAAATTAAATTTGAAGATGAGTCAATTAATGACACTAAACAACACTTACTTTTAAATTTCCCGGAACATGTTTCAGAGGCTACTTTCCTCCATTGTCAACCGGACATTGACTGGTTCTCAGTGGTGTAGCTGGCAATATTTTGTCGGAGGTCACCTCTGGTGGTGGTCCGATGAACTTGCTGAACAAATCTTTTTGGGGGATGTCAAAAGTGAATGCTTTGTTTCTATTTTTTGAAATGAAAATTTGTTCTTGTTTTCCTGTTGTGTGTGTAAGTAATATTGGTTCTGGATTTATATTGTGTGTGTGTGTTTTTTTTTTTTTCTTCTTTTTTTTTTCTTTTTTTTTTTTTTTTTTCCAAAAAATGCGTGGCAAATGCTGATTTTTCTCATTGTTTGTATTTTATGTTCCTAAAGTGTTCCTTTGCTCTTGTTTCTAAATTTCGTTTGGTTTTTCCAATATAAATTTGACTACAGTCACAGCATTCAATTTGGTTTATACCAGATTTTTTATTAGATGGAATGGCATCTTGATGTTGGAGCATATTAGGTTTTTTAAGGAGTAATGGTTGACTCGTACTAGTTGAATGTTTTGTTTTTTGAAGACGTTTTGAATTTATCAAAGACCCATGGGTGGTAAGTTAATTTTTGAAGGTTATTTTAGTTTCTCTAGCTGAGAGGGTTGTGGTTTCCTTTAGTAGCTTCTTTTTTGCTAAGTTCACTTTTTTGTCTACTAATGATTTGGGAAAGTAATTTTTTGTGCTATTCCAATTTTTTTTTTTTTTTTTTTTTTTTTTTTTTTTGTATTCTGTTTTGTATTCTTCTGCTGTGAGGGGCATGTTGACCAGTCTGTGTGTTAAACTATTGAAGATTGCCTGTTTGTTAGATCTTGGGTTGTAGCCAAAGTTTATTCTATTTTTATTTCTGATTATTTTTAGATCCAAAAGTGGTAAATGCTCATCTTTTTCTATTTATACAGTGAAATTTATGCTTATTTCTTTGATGTTTTAAAGTTTTAGTGCATCACTGATATTTTTTGGGTACAATTGCAAAGATGTCATCTACATATCGCTGCCAGAGTTTAAACATCCAAGGGAAACCTTTGGTGATCCTAATTTCTAATGTACTCGTGTACAGATCTGCCAGGAAGCGTGATAAGGGGTTCCACAAACTTCAGGATTAGCAATGAGCAACCATTAAAACAACAGAAACAAAGCATTCAATTTCGATATCCCCCAAAAAGATTTGTTCAGCAAGTTCCTCGAACCACCAACAGAGGAGACCGACAAAATATTGCCAGCTACACCACTGAGAACCAGTTGATGTTCGGTTGACAATGGAGGAAAGTAGCCTCCGAAACATGTTCCGAGAAATTTAAAAGTAAGTGTCGTTTAGTGTCATTAATCGACTCATCTTTAAATTTAACAAATGGTAAACTAAGAAAATAAAGGGAATCAACTGACTGCTAGTAAGCCATAGTATAAACCATGTGCTACAGTGTAGAGTATCATTGTAGTGTTACACCTCAAAAAGGGGTGGTGGCAACTTATGGCTAGAGTAATAGTGGAGTTGGACATTGCCATGGAAACACATACCTCCAAAAATGTCAGAAATCTCAAATTAATGATGGATAGAGTCAACATGAAAAATTCAATGCCATGGCCGGGATTTGAACCACGGATCTCCTGGTTTCTGTCCAGTCGCTCTTAACCTTTGAGCTACCATGGCCAACGTGCCGTCCTGACATTAAATTCTCCAGTTGACTCGTATATGTCCCCAGTAGACCACTAGGGGCTCTCGTATCTGAGATACACCGTTTGTGGCGACTTACTATTGTAAGTACTTAAGTCCCAGACTTTATCATTTAACTCTTATTATTTTAGTTAATTGGTGGAAATTAATCATTTCTCCACACTAGCCTTATATAGCCTAAGATATTTGATGGATAGAGTCAACATGAAAAATTCAATGCCATGGCCGAGATTTATGATTATTTAAATTATTTATTTTTAAATGATTATTTAATGATTTTTGAATGATTATTATTATTATTATTATTATTATTATTATTATTATTATTATTATTATTATTATTATTATTATTATTATTATTATTATTATTATTATTATTATTATTATTATTATTATTATTATTATTATTATTATTATTATTATTGTTATTATTATTGTTATTATTATTATTATTATTATTATTATTATTATTATTATTATTATTATTATTATTATTATTATTATTATTATTTGAATTACCGACTCATTACTTTCAAATGTTAAATACATTACTGTTTTTAACCTTTTGCTTCAAATAATAAAAATAATCTAACATTATTCAGAAACGTTGTTTGTGAAGCTATCAAAATTATCATTTTCTTGATGTTCTCATCACCTCTTGGGTGAAGATGTTTCTTTATCCTTTTATCGGGTTGTCTCATAAATTCGTTCGCTTCTTGTTACGTGTTTACGACTAAGAACTCCTGAGAACACTCCATGCCCCCATTACTTTTACGTCAAAGCAGTTGCCTAACAATATGGGGTTTGTTTACAAATACAATAACTGAAAAGAATGCTATGAACACAAACCACAGACCTCACGGCCAAAGGTAAATAGGTCAACTTATGTAAGAATTGGTAACCAAACTTCAGTACCAGTTTGTG
Source organism: Mantis religiosa (assembly GCA_030765055.1). Lineage (NCBI taxonomy): Eukaryota > Metazoa > Arthropoda > Insecta > Mantodea > Mantidae > Mantis > Mantis religiosa. Next base: position 106,483,400 of record CM060949.1, read on the forward strand.
GATGCAACAGTGTGGAGTTGTAACTTGTGAATGTTAATATGGAAGGTAAGAAGGTACATTTTAGACATTTAATGCTGTTTTATTACCGTAAAGGTAAAACATCCTCACAAACTCAACGGAAAATTTGTGCTGTTTACGGAGAAGATGCAGTGACGAATCGGGCATGTCAAAAATGGTTTACTCGATTTCGAGCTGGGAACTTCTCTGTGAAAGACAGACCTTGTTCTGGACGACCTGTGGTTACGGATGAGGAAAGGATAAAGGACATGATTACGAACAACCCCAGAATAACAACTCGGGAGGTAGGTCAGGAGCTAAACTTATCTCATGCAACTGTAGCCAGGCACCTAAAGAAACTTGGTTACGTAAATCTTCGGGATGTATGGGTTCCGCACGAACTGAGTGAACAAAATTTAGTTCAGCGCGTTTCCATCTGTGACGCATTGATAAGACGCAATGAAACTGCCCCTTTTCTGAAACGGCTGGTTACAGGAGATGAAAAGTGGATTGTGTACAACAACATCCGAAAGAGAAAGTCATGGCGTAAGAAAGGGGAAGCACCACTCTCAATTCCTAAACCAGGGCTTCATCCTGAGAAGATTATGCTGTGATTTTGGTGGGACTGGAAAGGAATTATTTATTACAAATTTCTTCCTCCTGGGTAGACCATCAATTCAGAGACATACTGTTCTCAGTTGGATCGTCTGAAGGTTGCCCTAGAAGAGAAAAGGCCAGAGTTAGCATCTAATGGTGGAGTCGTCTTTCATCAATACAATGCAAACCACACACTTCTGTGGTTACTCGTCAGAAATTACGGGATTTCGACTGGGATGTGTTACCTCACCCGTCTTATTCTCCAGACAATGCCCCATCCGACTCTCATTTATTCTGATCCCTGCAAAACTTCCTTAATGGCAAACGCCTTACTTCCTTGGAGGATTGCAGACTCACCGTAGAAGAGTTCGTCAACCAGAAAACTGCAAGATTTTGGAAAAATGGTATTGATAAGCTTCCTGAGAAATGGAGTTATGTTATTGATAATAATGGTGCATACTGCACAAAATAAAGTTTGTTTTGAAAATTTCATTGCCTTGTTTACTTTCGATGATCTTGCGTATGTAAACAGGTTACCCCTACATAATTAGGCAACTTCATTGCCGTAGTTGTGATACGGGCATACAGTGCAGGCGTTGTTTGTCGTAAAAACGTAACAGGAATCGAACGAATTTATGAGACAAACCAATACATACATATTTCAAAAGCTAAAAAAATATTTAAACTTATTTTTTATTAACATAAGATAATTTTGAGTCCAACTAGTACTCAATGCTCCAATTATTGCTAGTATTTACCTAGAACGCATTTCGTTAGGAACTTCCTAACATCATCAGCTGTTGTCGACTCAACAATTATTATAATATTTATAATAATTTATAATAATTATTATATTTGTTAGTATTGTTTTTCTACAACTTTGGCTAGTAACCTGAGCTAAAATCAAGTTGTAGTTTACTTAGCGTAATTTTTCATATAAAATTTGGAATTGGTTTTCTCTTTCATGATAAATGGGTGGGTTATCTGTAGCTATCTGCATTGCAGATAGTAATTTGTATGAAAATTAATTGTTCTTTCACACTAGCGGTGTGTAGGACACACTATGAAACGGTAGAGCCAGACTGAAAAGTGGCCAGGATTCGAACCACAGATCTCATGGTTTCTGTCCAGTTGCTCTTACCCATTGAGCTCCATGGCCAATATGCCTTCCTGACATTAAACTCTCCAATTGACTCATATATTTTCCCGGTAAACCACTAGGGGCTGTTGTATTCGAGATACACCATTTGTGGGACTTACTATTATAAGTACTTAAATCCCAGACTTCATCATTAAACTCTTATTATTGAAGTTAATTGATCCCTTTTTACTGTCTGTGAATCTTTTCAGTCTTGTTAATCTTTGTTGTGCTTTTTCTGTAATTGTTTTTATATGTTTTTCCATGTTAGCTTTGAATTGAGAGTAAATGCTAAATATTTGTAGTCTTCTGTTTGTTTATTACTTTATTAAAAACTATAGAAAGAAGTTGTAGAGAATGGCTAAATGTAAACATTTGGTATTTAGTTTTAGTTTTGTTTATCTAATTTCATTGTTTTAACACCATAATGCTAATTTTTGGACTGCTGCATTCATTTGATCATTTAGATTTTGATGTTTCTTGTATGTTACTGATTTCCAAGAGAAATATAATATACAAACAAACACTAATATTAAATAGATGCAGCTTTCAAGATGCCTCTATCTCAAATAGAAATTAATCTGGTCGATCAACATTATGACACAGCTGAACTAAAATTATTAACTCAAGAAACAATACACTACCCAGAACAAGAATGATTACATATTTACATAGATGGCTCCCTTATGTAAAAAACTGGGAATGCTGACACTTGAATATACCATAAACTGTTCAGTTTTTATTTTTAGTAGGCCCAAATATGATAGATTTTGATGGTGAGACAGCTAGTACCAGCCTAAAACAAACTTTTAATTATATTAGTAAATTCAACAAAACAGTTCTGTGATTCAAAATCTGCCTTACAAGCAGTAACAAATCAATATTCAAATAATAGTACTATAAATGAAATACTCTATTTGTTAAAGTAGCTGAAAATTTAGGCAATAATTATCTCTACAGTGGATCCCACATGTGTGGAATTAGATGAAACTGAACAGACTGATATGTTGACAATAAAAAAGGGCACAAATTAGTAATTTATCTTTTTAATTAATTTCAAGAATTAAAAATAGAATAAATAAATCATACTATTGAAAGAAATAGAAATCAATGGAAAAAACATGTTCAGAGGATGAATAATAACAGAATACCAAAAATAGCCTTAAACTGTAAACCTGTAGGAAGAAGAAACCAGGGAAGACCGAAGAAAAGATGGGCAGACCAATTTGGAGCCGGAACGGGTTAAACAACCCAAAGCCTTGAGGTAGAAGAAGAAGGAGAAGGAGAATTAATTTCAAATTAATAATAGAATAAATCATTTTAAAAAGTACAGATGAAAGAAATGTCTATCATCTTTGAAGACATCCCTACAGACATGAAGAAAATCTGCTTAACTACCAGTCACGACTGCTTAGTCTCACACCAGAGCCCGCTTAGCCTCACCAAACAGAGAATGGATGAAATCTAAGATCCAGAACATTAGCAAACAATAACATCAACAACAACCTGAAAAACCTCCATGGATTGCCGGACACCTGATGACGGAATGCATCCTGTACTTAAGAGATCGACCAGCTGTATTAAATTCATTTCTCCTGCCAGTGGTTTTGAAGACTCATTTCAACATGGTGAAGATCGTAGAATTTCTGAAGAGTATCTTCTGCACACTTGAATAAAATTATATCAGTTGTACAAAAAAAACTGTTAATATTCTGTGATGTACCTGTAGATGAAACATGGGTTGTAAATAGTTTTGTTTAAAAAAAAGAAAACTAAAAGGCAGTGGACTTAGCATGGAATACTTAAAAGCTTGCTCTCTTATGTTCCCAAAAATGTGAAAAAGCTGATGTAAAATCAATGTTGGACTACTTAAGCATCTAGAAAGGTGGTGTAACTCTATACATACAGCTTCTTTGTGACTATATAGAATAAAAAGAAGTATTTCAGAAAGTGGAGTGCCATTGTTACTAAAATTAGGCAAATGAGTCAACCTTGTATATACTTTTCTCCACTTACAAGTTTTTTGATGAAGACTAGTTTCTGGGAATCTCTTCCCTATCGTCAGTTCTGTTGTTGACTGATGATGCATCTGGTGTCTGCATCTGGCTTGGTGTCGTGCTGCCATCTAATGTCCTGGTAAGTTTGATGACGTCATCTACCGCAGGAATTTCAAAATTCATCAAGAGGTCCTGTTTCTTTGTAATAAATATGTTTTCCCAAATGTGTAGTTCCAGAGGTTTCTTTGCCTGTTTGATCAGTTCTATTTCTTGTTTTATGTTGTGATTCTCAGATCAAAAGTGATGAGCTACGGCCGACTTGTCCATGTGTTTGAATTTAATATTTCTGAACTGTTCTTTCATTCTTGTTCCTAGATTCCTTTTGGTCTTCCCAATGTATATCTTGTCACAATCCTGTCAGCTCATTTGGTAAATGCCTGATAATTGTGTTTTCAGTGTGCTATTTTTTAGAGGGTGGTTTAGTAAGTTGCGGATGTTGTGTTTGTTCTGAGGGTCTAATTTTATGTTGAAGCTCTTAAATATCTTTTCAAATTTTTTGAAGTATTTGCGATGAAATGTAAATTTGCCATATCTGGTGTTTGGGTTTTCTAAAGAAACAAAAACTTAAAGGACATTACTACGTTAAAAAAACTAGAAAACCCAAACACCAGATATGGCAAATTTACATTTCATCGCAAATACTTCAAAAAATTTGAAAAGATATTTAAGAGCTTCAACATAAAATTAGCCCCTCAGAACAAACACAACATCCGCAACTTACTAAACCACCCTCTAAAAAATAGCACACTGAAAACTCAATTATCAGGCATTTACCAAATGAGCTGCCAGGATTGTGACAAGATATACATTGGTAAGACCAAAAGGAATCTAGGAACAAGAATGAAAGAACACTTCAGAAATATTAAATTCAAACACATGGACAAGTCGGCCGTAGCACATCACTTTTGGTCTGAGAATCACAACATAAAACAAGAAATAGAACTGATCAAACAGGCAAAGAAACCTCTGGAACTACAGACTTGGGAAAACATATTTATTACAAAGAAACAGGACCTCTTGATGAATTTTGAAATCCCCCGGTAGATGACGTTATCAAACTTACCAGGACATTAGAAGGCAGCACGACACCAAGCCAGATGCAGACACCGGATGCATCATCAGTCAACAACAGAACTGACGATAGGGAAGAGGTTCCCAAAACTAGTCTTCATCAAAAAACTCGTAAGTGGAGAAAAGTATATACAAGGTTGACTTATTTGCCTAATTTTAATTCTTTGTGACTGTAATGTTTATTGGGACAATCATGACAATTTCAAAATGTAATCTCTACAGATATCATTAGTACCAATTTATAATGATATCCTCAGACAACAGTATGGAATTGATCAGTGGCAGTTCAGTCCCAACTTATATTAGTATTAAACATCTATCAGAAGCAACATTTTGCATATGCATAAGTTCTGGAGGGGAATAGAATCAGTATTTGTTAAAGAATGAAATTCAATTTTGAAACATATACACTTATAAGAAGTTGTCTTTCATTTGTCATGAAATACTAATACACAAAATATATCTTTACTCTCTTTTTAGGGCATGGAATATCTTGGGAATAAAAACATAGTACATCGGGATTTAGCTGCAAGAAATATTCTCGTAGCCAGTGAAAATCATGTCAAAATTTCTGACTTTGGTCTTGCACAAGTAATGGGGAAGAATGACTACTACATTTTGAAAACTAGCAGAGAATTGCCCATCAAATGGTATGTTAATTGGCTATTAAGTATTCTGCTATTCCAGTGTAGTTAATTACAGGGTTAAAGTTGTACAGTGGGTGTTCATGCATGGGTGTATGTGTGAGTGTGTTTTTTGTTTAATTAGTACAGAATATATTGGGTTTCATTTACTAGCATGCATAATAAATCTACAAATCAGAGTTGCCTATGATTTCACAGTTCTTTTGTGGCTTAGTACACTTAATGATGTGTATTGATAATCTCTTCATCAACACATAGATAGAAGTGATATGAGTTTTAGATTCGCATGTTCCAACTTATTTTATTATACGTTAAATTTAATAAGTCATATGTAAAGAAACCCCGCACAACTAAAAAGCAGGTAAATTGTTTGTATGGGGTCATTCTACCGGGAAATTAAAATACCACATATTAAAGATATATTTAACACATATTTACATGATAAATAATATATATATATATATATATATATATATATATATATATATTGACACAAGTTACTGTTTTGTTTAATTCAAACAGTATGTTGGGTGATCATTTGACTAGACTCATGCATGTGACGTTATGTCACATGACCTCTCCCTCTCTATGAAGCTTGTACCAGGAAGCATTCTTGCCGTCTTGTGAGCAAGCAGTTGTCAATGACGGACGTGGGTCCGCTATCTGTAAGGCAGGTAATCGCCTTGTGGCCACTATTATTGTAGTAAACCTTTCATGTCTAAATTTTAGTTTCAGTATTTTGTAATTTAATTGAACCTTGATACAGAAAATCCCAACCTCTCCGCAAAGCATGTAAATTCCATCTGAGCAATCCCCTCATGTGCAAGGTCTGGCCGTGTGATATCCTTATCCATAACCATCCATGGTTAGGTCATCACATTTTGATGGTTAGGCACCAGGTACAAATTTTTTAAAGGTTCATTGTGAAAATTCTAAATTTATTTTGAAATAATCTTTCGTGAAATTTAGAAATTGTGTAAGAAATGTGATGACCAACCATGGATGGTTATGGATAAGGATATCACATGGCCAGACCTTGCATGAGGGGATTGCTCAGATGGGATTTACATGCTTTGCAGAGAGGTTGGGATTTTCTGTATCAAGGTTCAATTACATTACAAAATGCTGAAACTACAATTTAGACATGAAAAGTTTATTACAATAATAGTGGCCACATGGTCATTACCTGCCTTACAGATAGCAACCTAGGTCCATTGTCAACAACTGCTTGCTCACAAGAGGGCAAGAATGCTTCCTTGTGCAAGCTTCACTAGTGAGGGAGAGGTCACTTGACATGACGTCACATACACAAGTCTAGTCAAATGATCCCCAACATACTGTTTGAATTAAACAAAACTGTCACTTGTGACTATATATATATAATTTTGTGGTAATGACTTGTGAACATTTCTTCACTGGAGAGAAATTTTGTGCAATCTTGTACAACTGGTATATGTTAAGTGATTAAGTGATATCTTACTACATAAAGAAATGTACACATCTTTAAATGAGCAACATTTTTTTTTTTTTTTGTGTGTGTTAAGATTTATTTCTGAGATATCCGTTATTAATAGTTCGAATTGTTCAACACTTTGTTATTCTTTTATACTCCTAGTAATTTTAAAATGTAGTTGTTTCTCACAATTGCAGTATGATAGCAATGATTTCGTAAACTTTTTAGTATGGTTATACCCTTATATTCAGTGTATTTGGTAAAGATAGGTCTTATTGCAATTCCTTTCTTGGAAGTGTTGAAAACAGTGTTGTTGTGATAAATTAAATTTAAAGGGAGTCGATTAATGACACTAAACAACACTTACTTTTAAATTTTTCTGGAACATGTTTCAGAGACTTTGCCTCTATCCTCAACCGGCCATCAAATTTAAAAGTAAGTGTTGTTTAGTGTCATTAATTGACTCCCTTTAAATTTAATAGGTCTTATTCTCTCCCTCTTCCTCTCCTTCTCTCTCTCTCTCTCTCTCTCTCTCTCTCTCTCTCTCTCTCTCTCTCTCTCTCTCTCTCTCTCTCTCTCTCTCTCTCCATATCAAATTGTTGAGTGTAATGTATTTTCAACTGCCTTTTTGGTTACCTGGTAAATAAAGGTCTCTATTTATTTATTTATTTATTTAGTGCCAAGCTATTACATAGATTGTATTTGCTGGAATTGACCCAAGTCACTTATCAAGTAAAGGTCTAAATGCTACCAATCCTTCACAACCTTTTTATCTCATACATCCTATGATCTAAAATTTACATTTTCGACTCTTACTCATAACATTTGTCAATTGACCATTCTCATTTGGATCTCACCTTCCATAGAAATTCTCCTAATTGTCTAATCTGACTCTGCTCAGAAAACATTTTCTTTATGGTTACAATACTTTTATTTCTCAGCCACTTCTCCCTAATCAATTTTTTCCTCCATTCCCTCCATTCATCTGTAGTATAATATCTGTAGTATAATATCTGTAGTATAATAATATCTCCCATATAATATGCTCTGCATCCTCTTTGTCCCCACATATCGGACAGTGACCTTGCAGTACACTACCCCTTACACCTCTCATTTTCCAAACCCCTAATCTGTACCATGCTATCACTTCTCTTTCCCTTTTATTACAATTTCTAAATGCTTTTCTGACCTTGATTCTATTCCACACATCCTTAAAAGAACCAGTGAACTTTTTTCTTCCATCTCAGCTCACAAAGTTTGATGATCCATATCCTCGAATCTAGATCTAACTACCTTCCATACTCCTCATGCTAAATTATGTCTATGCAGCCATATATCACCTAACCCACCCTAATCCCCTGTTCTTTTACTCTTTTCAACCAGGTTCCTTGATTGGGATGATTTTCTTGAAAACTGAGACAGCACTTAAGCTATCCTCTGGCAACTGCAGTATCCTGTACCAGTACTTAAGCACTCTTTCCATCACCATTTCTTTTGCTTTACTTTTTCTCATCTCTAAAAGTACTCCTACATTTGCTGAGTTCTGGGGTACGCCCAGCATCAATTTACACTATACTCTTAATACAAGAACCATTTTCACACATCCCTTTTTGTCCCCTCCATATTTCCATCCCATATCCCTCCCTAGACTCTACTAAGGCTGACTATAGTCTTTCAAACCAGAATACTTCATCATTGGTGCTATATATAAGCATTTTATCAGTAAACCCAGGGCTGAACTCCTCTTACCTAGAGCCCGCTTCTGTAACTCCCAGTCCCCTTTCCTGCTTAGATTAATCCCCAAATAGATGTAATCCTGCACAACTTGAATTTCTGTGCCTCCCATAACCCACTTTTCAGACTTCTTCAATTTATTTCCATCTTTAAACGCTATTATTTTAGTTTTATTTTGATTCACTTTAGCACCACAGACCTTAAAATATCTATCTCAATTATTGCATGAGTAAGCCAATTCCTGTTACTGATTCCACCATTAAGTCATCTGCATATAATAAGCTCGGAATCTTCCTGTTTTCCGTCGTGGCATATGCTTGTTGGCTAAACTTAGACAGTCCATGATGTTATCAATAAAAATATTAAACAAAATAGGACTCAATTTACATCCTTGCCTAAGACCTCTTTTCTGATTCACCTCAATAGTTACCTCCTCTTCCCCACATTTGACACAGAAAGTATTTTCATGATATAGTTCAGTTAATAGTTCCACCAGGCTCAATAGAGACTAACACTGCCCCCGAATCAAATCAACCATATGCCGCTAAAGAGCGCTCCTATACCAGACAACCAATTTCTCATCCTTATGGGCAAGATTCCGCTTCACCTGCAGGCTGACTTTGCAGTGGTTCTAGCAGATGCGTTAGTGAGCAGACCAGCAAACATCCCCCCTTCAACCATATTGGTGCACACCGTATTCATCTTCCTGGGTCAATATGGCGGGCAGTAAAAATGTGATTACCAACCTACTTGGCCTTAGAATGTGTTCCTGGAATGCAAATGGCCTAAAAAATAAACTAAAGGAAACCATCAACTTTCTAAGCGTCAATAAGGTGCAAGTGTTCTTGGTGCAGGAAACACACCTCTCCAATCACCTGAAGGCAACTATCCCAGGAATGATATGTCACAGAAGCGACAAGGCTGAAGGATATGGAGGCACGGCAATCTACATTAGCCGTACTGTCACTCACCACCGACTCCACATACCATCTACTGGAGGACTTGAAGCCACTGGAATACAAGTGACTACAAACAGAGGACCACTCCATCTATTCTCTCTATACATCCCACCGGGTAGACCTATATCAGATCAGGAATTAGACATCGTTTTCTCTGCTGGTACCCCCACAATAGCTATGGGAGACCTAAACGCTAAGAAACCGTTCTGGAACTCCAGTATTAAACATCAGAGAGGTTCTGTCTTGGAGAAATACCTAGAACGGCGTACTCTGGCAGTGCTTGTTCCACTATTGCCTACCATAACTTACAGAGATTGCCACCCACCAGTTTGGCTAGACATGCTATAATACAAAACATTCACGGTCATCCAAAGGTGATAGCAATACCATAACTATCTTCTGATCATTATTCCTTGCTTTTCCACTACAAAGTCAGGGCAACTGCAAAGAATCCGCCAAAAACTCCCAATCCTCGTCTCACCAACTGGAGTAAATTCATGGAGTTGATGCAACTGCAACCTACAGAACTTCGGCCCTGCAACAGCACTAAAGAGGCTGAAAACTTAGCAGAAGACATAACAACCACTATGGCTTCAGTTATGCTACAAGCCACTCCACCTCAGCGCTCTGCAACCAGCGCTCAGAAGCCCCTACCTTACCAGCTAGGACGCCTCATCGCAGACAAAAAATAAAGCACAGAGATGCTATCAGTATTTACACAGCCCACAGGACAAAAGAGAGTGGAACAGACTACAGCACCTTCTCAAGTTAGAGCTTGCTGAATACAGCAACGGAGAGTGGGAGCGAAGACTCATCTCTCTTAATCCTGAAGATACCTCACTATGGCAGATGTATAACACACTGCTTAGAATCCCAACTTCTGACCCTCCGTTAATCGATGGAGCGAGAGTAACCATGTCGGCAAGGGAAAAAGTCCAATTGATGGCTGAACACCTAGCCTCCACATTCCATCCAGCAGAATCGCAGGATGCTGAACTTACGGAAGAAATTGAAACAGCGGTAGCAAACTACCTAAGAACTCTCCCGGTTGCCCATGAAGTCAGTCTAACTTCTGTCATGGAAGTCAGGAGTATTATCCACTCTGTCCGTCCCTATAAAGCTGCAGGAGCTGATAATCTGCCTTATGCAGCGTTCAAAGCCCTTCCTATATCATGGATTCTGTTACTGGTTCATCTTTTCAACAGCTTACTTAATTTGGCTCACTTTCCAGGAGCATGAAAACATGCTAGAATTATCACACTTCCCAAGCCTGGAAAGGACTTGAAACAACTGAAAAGTCATCAGCCAATTAGTCTTCTCCCAGCCATCAGTAAGCTGTTTGAAAAAGTTCTCCAGCTGCATCTACAAGCCTTGCTGGACCGTCATCATGTGTTATGACCAGAGCAATTTGGATTTTGGCGTCAGCACTCAACAACTCACCAGCTCCTCCGAATAGTGGATGAAGTGGTCAGAGCATTCAACAACCGTCACTACATCGCAGGCTATTCCTTGATATTTCCAGGCCACGCCGTGGCTCAGTGGTTAGACCGCTTGGCTCTCACCAAGGCCTCCTTCTCGGAGGAGGACTCCCTTCAACGACACCTCTGTGCTGTCAAATCCTTTAAGCCTCAGGTTATACCACAACGCTTCCCTCATTATTTTATCATATGCCTTCTCAAAATCTATGAATATGGCATACATCCCATCTCTTTTCACCTGTAAATATTTTTCACCTAGTGTTTTGATAACCATTATGTTGTCCACTGTTCGCCTCCCTTTCCTAAAACCTGATTGAAATGAGAATAATCTTTGGTTAACCTCTGCCCAGGTTTCTATCCTTTCAGCCAACAATCTTGTAAAAAATTGTCCCATATTTGATAATAATGCCATCCCTCTGTAATTCCCAGGATCATCTCCCTTTCCTTTATATTGTGACTTTGTAGGTTCATAAAATTGAAAGTCAAGTTTGCAGAAATTCAAAATGCTCTTTATTTCTGTAGAAATACACTGTTTGTACACCCCTTTGCAGCAAGCTGACGTAACATAAACCAACACAATCTCTCGTCACTTCTGCACACGTAAATAAACAAAAGAGTTCACTTTCAAATCACAGCTACACGCACACAATTATCAGTTCCGATTATGACTGTCCCAACTGGTGAGTCGCGACTTCCTTTTTATACCTCCACTCATTGATCTGGAAATTAGTGGAATTTTCTGTAACAATCAAGAAAGCGAACCTTCAAGTCATATATCTTTATCTGTTTCTGCAAGCTTTTTATCTCCACTTTGCACTATCTGTCTCTTTGTGCGCGCTGGTCGCGCCAGTCGCAACAGTTGCAACAATGGCTCGCGACACTGCTCCCTCCTCAAGGCTGGTCATCCCGAACAGCACCATCGTAGTGGGCCAGACGATGCAGGTGTACAACCAACACTTTTCCATGGGGCACCATCTGGATGCGGTAGACCACGTCGTCGATCCTCTTTACCACCCGGTACGGTCCTTGCCACGGTTGTTGAAGTTTCGGGCAGTGTCCCTTGGTCTGGGTAGGGCAGTACAACCAGACCAGGTCACCTTGCTGGAATCCTTGGCTGTTGGCCTGCCTGTCGTACCGGGTCTCCATGCATGTCATGGAAATGGTCCACCAGCTTCTCCACATACTCAGTTGCTGGCTGTTTCGCTTCCGGGGGACTCCCAAAAGCTAGATCACAAGGGAGGCGCAGCTCACGCTAGCTTGCCGGGGTCATCCCAGTGGTGTAGTGTATTGATGAGCGGTAGGCCAGCAAGAACAGTGGCACCTTGACGTCCTAGTCTCGCTGATGGCAGTCCACGACCTTCCTCAGTTGTTCTTCTAGGATCTTGATTACCCCTCCACCATGCACTCCGACTGCGGGTGTAAAAGTGTTGTGCGGGTCTTGTTCACCCCAAGTCTTTCCAGTGCCTCCTTCATCAGGTTAGACTCAAAATTGGTGCCCTGATCACGGTGGAGCTCTAACGGCACCCCAAATCGGCAGAACAGTTGCTCCGCGAGGCAGTCTGTGATTGTCTTCGCCTCCTGGTTTGGGATAGCATACACTTTCGGCCACTTGGTGAAGTAGTCCATGACCACCATCAGGTACTTGTTGCCTCGGTCGGACACTGGGAATGGTCCAGCTATGTCAACAGCGATGCGTTCAAAAGGCGCTCCGACGTTGTACTGCTGCATGCGGCCCCGGCTCCTAGTTTGGTGCCCGAAACTCACCACGCACACGTGACATTGATGGCACCATCTCTCAGCATCTGCTCGGAGCCTCAGCCAGTAGTAGCGCTGTCGGAGTTTGTTGATCGTCCGGTTTGCTCCCAGGTGTCCTGAAGTACCGGCATGTACTTCCTCCAAGACTTCCGGGACCTTACTCATCACTGATGCTATGAGGCGTTGGAAGGTAGCTGGTGCGTTACAGAGACCAAAGGGCATAACTGTGAACATCCAAAGCCCTTGGCCTGTCGAGAATGCGGTCTTTTCCGTGTCTCTCGTGTCTAGAGCCACCTGCCAGTAATCCGACTACAGGTTCAGGGTCGATAACCACTGCGCACCAGCCAGCGTGTCCAGGGTTAGTCCGGGGTAAGGGGAAACAGTCCTTCCTGTAGTCCACGCAGGAGCGTAGCTGGTCATTCTTCTTCATCACCAAGACTACAGGCTGTCAGACTCTTTAATTACTCCCCTGGGTCTCATGTCTTCTAGTACATCCCGTACGGCCGCTTGTTCTGCCAGCGGAACGCATCAAGGAGGTTGCCGAATAGGCCGGGCACCTCCGGTGTCAATGCGGTAGGACACTCGGTCCGTGTGGCCGTAGTCACTGTTGCCTTGGCTCTTCCCGTAGGGGAGGGGGATCCGTCCCCTTCAGCTACCGTGGTGCTGGCGCTGCGGACCCTTAGCACTCGTGCTACCTCTTACGTTACTAGAGGAACTTCGGGCCGAACATTCGAGCCCCTCCCTTTGGGAGTCGTTCGGATTGGGTTGGTCTCGAGGGGACAGTGGTTTCCGATACCCGTGGGTGATCGGGTACGTCTCCGGACGGGGTTGAGGGAAGCCATTAATATTCCCGGGTACTAGCCTGCAGAGCTAGTAGAAGGCGTGCTAGATCGCCAGATGGCCCCACCGAGGTCATATCGGTAGCCTTGCCATTTTGGTGTTGGCGCGCGTAAGTGGCGTATCCACTTCCATCCCGTCTTGTGTCCTTGGACCAGATGGGGGCTTGTTAGTAGCCCAGGTCTTGCCCTATGGAAAGCCCCACGGAGGACGCCGGGCGCCCTTTGGGACAGCTCGGATACTCCCTGGTTTAAAGAGGCCGGGGTCTTGGTCTTACGGGTCCAGGACTAATGGGAGTAGAACCCCTGGACTCAACTGTTGCCTTGACTGAAGACGCGCTGGTATCGTCCCAACAGTTATCGAATCTTCTCCAGCTGTTCTGCGGTCAGGTGGTCGGCCGCCCTCTCCAGTAAGCTTTCCAGCCGGCGCCGCAGTTGTTGCGTCGGCACCGGCTCCTGGGTCTTGTCAATTGGTGTTACGCTGACCACGGGCTCGCACGTCTCCAACTCGGTCCCGGCCCGGACGTCGTGATCGGTGTCTGTCCGGTTGAGCAGCCTCACCGGCACCTACTCTCGGCACGGCAACAATGTCCTGGCTACACAGAGTCCGTGCACAGGTGTATTTTGGTCCAGCATCATGTCCTTTGTCCGCTGGCCTTCCAGTCGCGCCGTCACCACCGCTCCTCGCGGGGACAACCATGTTTTCCTTCAAGATGACCCTGCAGATTCCAAGGCGCTCTTCGGGTTGCCGGAGTATCGCTTCTCCGTTAAGCCGCCTGACCTTCATGCCGGCGTCGGCCGTCGCCTCGTGGCTCCAGGGCATCCAGTCCGAGTATCACCTCCTCAGCCACCTCCGCGACGTCACAAGCTGGTATGGTCGGCTCGGTTTTCTTGACGGCAAGCCCCTGGCTACGTCAGGTCTGATGACGGTCACGGCTGCCCCGGTGTCCACAAGCACGCGGTACGGCTTCCCTCTCACCCAACCGTCCGGAATGAGGCTGTCATCCATCCGTCGGCTGACGGTATGTAGTGTCACTCGAGGGGATGGTGGTGACGGCGCCGACGTGCCCCTCGCCACGCCGGCCCTTACTCGTGTATCCGGCTGCTCTACCTGGTGTGGGCAGTCTCTCTCCAGGTGTCCCGGCTGTCCACACTCCCAACACACGCCACGTGGTCTTCGCCGGCGTCCCTCGGCTGGCCTTCGGTCTTCCGTGTAGCGGATACTCCTTGTTCTCGACGTCGTGGTAGCCGTCACCTTGGCCGCTTCCATCCTTAATGCGGCCGTTAGCGCCTCGTGGATGGTCTTGTAGTCGCCGAGCATTAGGCGCTGATGTATCTCGACGTCTCGTACCCCGTCAACGAATATGTAGGCGGCTTCCCGGGATATGAATTCGGGTGGGAGGTCGACTAAGGCTTTGCTGGATAGCTGTTCAATTGCCAGGATGAACTCCTGCAGAGTCTCCTCTGGCTGCTGCTTCCTAGACTTCAGTTGGCTGCGGTAGGCTGCCGCTAGGTGGTGGTTTCCGAAGTGCTTTTCCAGGGCCTCCCAGATGTCCTTGGACACCGCCGCTGTCTGGACCGCTTTCAGTATCTCTGCGGCCCATCCCTGGATGCTGGCTATTAGCTGTACGGCCTCTTCCTCTGGTGACCACTTGTGCTTGGCCACTGTATCGAATTGGCGGCGGAAGACTTCGAACATTGACATGCCGTTGTACTTTAGTGGTTTGACGCGCGCAGATGTTGTTTGGCATCCCGGCGCGTCGGCCTTTAAATCCTTCATCCTTCTGCCGACGATGTCCTCCACTGTGGCGTTCAAGGACTTGGTGTTGCTGTCGGCCTTTCCCTCTAGGTTGTTAACGCGGTGCGCCAGGTCTTCGACGCGCTCGCCCAACTCCGTGACGTCCCCCTTCATGCCGGCCAACTGCTCTTCTAATTTAGCAGCCAGGGCCTCGTTCACAGCCTTAATTTCTGTTGCTACTTCGGTCATCTTCACGGTCATCGTCGCTGCCAAGTTGTCGTTCACTGTCTTCATTTGTTTCATCTCGGTGGCCAGATTTTTATTTGTGGTTTCCAACTGCGCGACCATGCTGTTATTTGCCGCTTCTGTCTGTTGTTAAATCGGCCTTCATTTCTTTCAGCTCCTCGGCCAGGTTATTTGCCACTTCTGTTTTTGTAGCTATGTTGTCATTCACTATTCTCATTTCTTTCAGCTCTTCTAGAATTTTTGCCAATCCAGCATCTGCTGTCGTATGATCGACTTCTGACACCAGTTGTGACTTTGTGGGTTCGTAAAATTAAAAGTCAAGTTTGCAGAAATTCAAAATGCTCTTTATTTCCGTAGAAAGACACGTTTGTACACCCCTATGTGTACACCCCAAAAGTAAATAAACAGAAGAGTTCACTTTCTAATCACAGCTGCATGTGCACAATTATCAGTTCTGATTACGACTGTCCCAACTGAACCGACCGACCAACCGAGGTGCTGGCTGGCTGTATAAAGCCAGAAGGTTTTTGCTGTGTGCCCACCTGTTAAGGGTTTTACCACAAGTAAGGTTTTTCATTTGAGATTTTGTAGATTGTGTTGTGGGTTTTGAGGTAGGAATTTCTTTTTGAGTTTAGTTTTATGTACCTTCAGGTTGTGGGACCAATTGGCGAGTCGCGGCTTCCTTTTTATATCTCCACTCATTGATCTAGAAATTAGTGGAATTTTTGTAACAATCAAGAAAGCGAACCTTCTTTATCTGTATCGGCAAGCATTTTATCTCCACGTTGCACTATCTGTCCCTTTGTGTGCGCCGGCTGCGCCAGTCGCAACAATGGTTTGCGACAATATATAGGCTGGATTGTAGCCTCCCTCTATCTTTTTGGCACTGATCTCTTCTCTTTCACAGCATTCAAAAGCCTAGTCAAGCACTGCATTCTACCCCTATTCTCATACCATATTTTAAAGAAATTCTACTGGCAAACCATCTGTTCCCACTGCTTTATTCTTTTTAAAGCTTCCCACTTGTTTCAGGACCTCTTCATTTGAGAAAGATCTGTCCAATTCCTCTATATAATTACAAGCCATCTCAAGCTCCCATCTTGGTAGCTCCTCTCCTCTCTTTCAAACAGTTGACCAAAGTAACTCAACCACTCAACAGGCGTAATTGATGGATATTTAGCTTGTTTCCTTGTACATTTCCTGACTACTTGCCATATTTGATAGCCTCTCCTGAAATTATTTTTGCTTCAATTTCCCGTGCATTCTCTCCCTCCTCCATTTTTCTTTTTTTGACTCGACCAGCAATTTAAATGCCTCCTTAAGTTGCATCATTTCTTCCCTCTCTGCCATTCCATCAACTTCCCTCCACCTTATTACTGCTCTTCTAATGAAATTCCTCACATTTCTGCATTCCTGATCGAACCAATCATTAATCATGTTCTTATTCTGGCTTATCCTCATATTTCTTCCTGTACATTTTAATACAAATGTATAACTATCTAGTGCCTCCATTATATACTGGCCTTATTTACCATATTGTGACTTTGTGGGTTCGTGAAATGAAAAGTCCAATTGCACCACTCAAAAATGTTCTTTATTTCCACCGACTTACAGTTAAACACTTGCCAATTACACAGAATTACGTAATGCACACAATTACGATTCACCAGTTCGTCCATTACAATTCCACTTGCACTCGCGATTACGTAAACTCCTCCGATGCACATACACAGGCCGTCCCTTCACTCGGCGCTCCTCACAGCTGTTCGCCAAACCTTGACTGACTCTCCTCCAGCCCGACGTGTTGCTTATATAGGGTCAGCTGGCCAATCTAGAAGTTTCCAGATTATACGAAACAACCCGCACGTTCAAGAACCTAGAGGGAGGGTAAAGAGACGGCTCAGTGGCCCGCAATCCCTCTCCTAATCATCCCTTCAGTTAGTGACAGGAGACAAATGAGTGGGTGTGGCGCGGCCTCTGGTCCCTTCTCAGCTGTCATTTGTTGTGCTTCCCGATAATTGGGTGACAATATAATCCATTCCTAGCATACAGATCCTAGCATTTCAAATCCAATCACCTCATAAAACTCTTCCACCTTATCATTTTTTCCACTTATAATGCTCCATTTTCACCACCCAATTATTATGTTCCTTGTTGGACACTTCATATTTCTCAATTTCAGTAAACATAGCTATTTCCACTGAAAAATGCACACTATTACCATACACATTTAATATCTTAAAATTAGCTATTTTAATCACTAACTCTTCGCTACACGGAGCATAATCTATACAACCGTCTAACCTGAACCACTTTACACAGGTAAATTCACCAGCTTTATCTTCCCCCAACTCCCATTCAATATGACACAATTTGTGTTTTCACAGAATTCTATTAACTTCAGTCCTTCCTCATTTATTACTTTATCTTTGCTAATTTTGTTATACAAGATATTGTCTTTTCCTATTAAATCATCCTCCCTTAGGTAACTACTCCTCCCTTGCAAATCACCACTTCTTACAGTTAGGTTCCCCACTATCATGAATTCAGCCAGGGGAAATTCATTCTTAATCTCCTCTTCCACTTTCCGGAGGAGAAGGGGATTGTAAAAATCAGAACTTGGAGGGTTACACATTATTCCTATCCATAACTCCCATTCCTTTACAAACAACCACATCACCTCATCTGTCTTACAGTTTCTCACTTCAATTTTGCTTATGTCATTTCTTATAAATGCCCCCACGCTTCCCGACATTCTTCCCTTTCTCCTCCTTCTCTTTCCTGATTTACTAATAAATGTGAAACCTGGCACATCTACTTGCACTAAGGCATCCACGCATGTTTCAACAACAACCAATATCTGGATGCCTTGCATTATACTTCTAAAGTATCCCAAACTCAAACCTCAACCTTCACAGTTCCAAAACATTATCTTTACAATCCTCCCTCCCCTTCTACATCCTATTGTGAGCATGCCCTAAATCTAAAATCCTTTAACTTTCTTTGACTTCTAAGGACAACACCAGTTTTCCCACTTTCCATTCTCTCCATCTCTTTTCTTCCTCCCTCCCTGCTCACATCTTTATTCATCACTGAACTTTCTATTTCAAACAAACTCCCGTGTGATGTTGAGACAATACTTGGCCTGCAAACAGATTCAATGTCCTCTTTGCTGTCATGTAGCGCGTGCTGCTTGTCTTGTTGTGTCATCTCACTGTCAGCTGGAATCCTGCGCTGTGACATCACTAGCTCAGCTGGTTGTTGACCTTGGTCACTCTGCCTTCCCCGTGTTGCCAGCACATGTTCTATTACTTGACTTGGCACTTCCTTAGCATAGCATAGCCGACTCTTACTGACCGCTGCTGCCACGTCCCTCGGCACATCGACATTCTCAAAATTTGCAAACTCATATCCTCCTCTCTTACTTGATTGTCTCTTATTCCACTTTCCCTAACTCATGCTGGTCTTTCGTCTATCCAAAGCTGAAAGTTTCGTATATATGCTTGCCTACCCTCTGCTCTGGCTCTTTTCATTTGCTGCACTAGTTGGAACTAGAGTCTTCGTTGCTCCTCAGACAAATCCCTGTTGATAAAAATCTGTGTCCCTTTTAATAATATAGTTCAGCTGAACACTTCGCAGATCGTTTACATCATAGTAAATCTGGTGATAATTAACCTTCGTCCTGGCCATCTCCCAACATGATATGCATCCGCGATTTCCCATCCATACAGTTTCATTTCTAAGTCCATTTCTAAAACATTTGTTACTTCTTGCATTGGCCATATCCCTCTTCTTTCCTCTATTCCTGAGAACACAAGGTTCATTTTCCTAGATGCCGCTTCCAGTTTGTTTATTCTGGTTCTGAAAGATCCCATTTCTGTATTCATTCCGTAGATTTTCTGTTGATTTCCTTCATAGCTGCATTCATTTTGTTCCCTAAACGTTCTTCCATTCATTCCATCATTTCAGTTAGCTTCTCCAGCGCGAATTGCCCCTCCATAGGTCCTGGGTTCAATTCAATGCTGCATATTACCAATAGTATCAGGATGACATATATCATTATTATTAAGTTTTTAATCACTACCAGATTTCCAGACACTTTCTTTTCCCTTAATTTTCTGTTCCCAAATAGGCCTATTCTGGCACTGAATGTTCCTATATCCATTCCCATTGGTACTTATGTCCTTGTTTCTCTAAGCTACCAGAGCTCTGTTAAACACAGACTTCCTCTTCTGTTGCT